>CM060479.1:3177858-3250358 GCA_030544235.1 Lepturacanthus savala
ATTTTATTTTCCATTTTTATCCGGTGGACATGCAGGGAGAAACAAATGAATATAAAAATAAATACATTTAAATAATATAAATAAATATTAAAATAAATATGGCATTTATGTGCAAAGGGGAAAACCTACACAAATAATTTAATTTTACTGTCACATTCATTTATGAACTGAGTAATTTATTTATTTTAATTATTTAAAAAAATATATTTATTTTAATTATTTCTCAGGCAGTCCTCCATATTTTTGTGTTTCCTATAATTTCTGTTATAAAATATATTTTTTTACATTGAACCTGGTCTGAACACAATTCTTAAATAAATTGATATAAAATAAGTTGGGAAAATATGGAATATATGTCACATCAGGCTCTTAAACTTAAAATAGTCATGAAAAAAGTATATATCACAATAGGAAATTGCTCAATTAATTAAGCTGATTTACTTATTTTTGAATTAATAGAGTTTCTGCTGTTAAATAATTTATTTATTTATTTATTATTTATAAATTATAATTTATTATTGTTAAACCTAATAAATAAATGTTGAGAAAATGCAAATAAAAAGACTAAAATGTTAATTTGTGATAAATTTTTAAAATTAGGAAAAAATTTAGTTAATATTAAAAAAAAATGTTTTATAATTTTCCTTTAAAGAGAAATGGGTCCAGGTTCTTATGGGTTAAAAAACCTATTCTTTGCAGATGTTTTATGAACTCACCTTTAAATCTTATCTTTATCTTGAGATAAATATTTATCTCAAATAATCACAATAATGGAATAAAACAGTATTTGCTGTTATAAAAAATAAAATATAATCCAGGGATCTAGAATAATCGTGTTGGATTTTGAATTATTCAACAAATAAAATGCTTTGTTTGACATATTTTGGATAATATGGCTTCATTCACAGTTAATGCTGCTACAAAAATAAAACCACAGCTATCTGACCTGAGCTCTTAACCCTGATTGGTCTATCCAGCACTTTTTCCACCTTAAATTACCGTGAAAACGTAATAATTCTGTGCAGTTTCCTCTAAAATGAATAAAACACAGACTCTATTAGACCCGAGAGGAAAAGTCGAGCAGTAACAGCTTCCACGCTGGTGCTGATCATGAAAAAGTCTCTTCACAATCACAACAAAACACGGATTTCAGTAGAAATATAATACGTTAAACGTTACAAGGAGATAATGATCCGTCTTTGTTGACACTATCTCTTCTTGTTTGGCCATTTCTGTCTATCTAACACATTTTAGAGCTGTAATTCAACCTGTGTATACATAGGTAGGATCTATTTTGGGTGTAGGATCCATTGTTCCACAAGCGGCCGCCTCCTTTCTCGGCTCCTGTTTCCATCGCGTTTCCTCCTGTGGTTTTTAATCCTCTGAAAGTTGTTTGGTGAATATCACTTATCATAGCATCATCTTCCTCTGTCGGTCCAGGAACTTTTGTCTTCTGTCTTCTGGAATCTCCTCTAGAGTGATGCCGTGGTTAGTTCTGGAACAGGAAATAGCACAAAACAGTTTGATATTTCATTAATACAAAAAGGTCATTTAGCAAAGATATAATCACATTATAACACTGAAAAAAGTCAGTTTTGTTGAAATTAGTTAATTTAATGAATTTATCTAACTCTAGATAGAGTTTTTCAAGACTTGCAGAATAATTATTTACTTCATTATTTAAATATTTAAGATGGAATTACTTCTACTTCTTATTTTTGGTTTATTTTAATTAATTAAAATTTTTAGCATTATGTATTATGTCATTTATTTTTATTTATCTATTTTATTTAACTTATTTATTTATTTATATATTTTTAAATTAATTGTACTTATATTTTTAATTTTTTAAAAATAATTTATTGTACTCATATTTTTTTAATACTTTCATTATAATTTTTTAGGAGTAGAATTTACTTTAATTTTCCAGGAGATTTTTACTTAAATACATTAAGATGGAATTACTTCTACTTCTTATTTTTGGTACATTTTAATTAATTAAACATTTTAGCATTACTTATTATGTATTATGTCAAGTGGTTGCATTCATTTTAACTTATCTATTTTTATTTATTTATTTTTATCTATTTTATTTAACTTATTTATTTAATTTTCTTTTTTTTTATAATTTATTGTTCTCATATTTTCTCAGTACTTTCAGTATATTTTTTAGTAGGAGTAGAATTTTATATATATATATATATATATATATATATATATATATATATATATATATATATATATAAAATTAATTGTACTTATACATTTTTTTATTTATTGTACTATTGTATTGTAATTTACTTTAATTTTCCATTACATTTTTACTTAATTACATTAAGATGTAATTACTTCTACTGTTTATTTTTGGTACTAAAATAAATTATGTACATTCAGTTAATTTAATAGTTTAACTCCTACACATTTAATTTAAATCTGATCTGAGACTTTAATTTTCCAGATTTCTACTTAAATACATTAAGATGGAATTACTTCTATTTTTTGTATTAAAATTAATTATTGTTATTATTATTATTAATTATGATTTAGTCAATAAGTACAATTAAATTCATATATAATTCATTAAGTTAATTGTACTTAACTTAAACTTAAATTAAATTAGATCTAATTAAAACTTAACTAAAACTTAACTTGCACTTGACTGCACATTAAATTAAATCATAAATACTTTTTTTTTCTATAATTCTATAAAAAAGGAAGGGCAGTACATTTTAAAATGAATTAAAAGACATAATTAGCCTTATTAACACATTAAAATGTATTAAATAAACATGAACATGGGGTCAGAATCTCTAGATTCTGCTCTCACCCTTTAACATCTGCAGGCTCAGGCAGCTCTTTGGTGAAATCGTCTTTCCCGACCAACCAGTACGTGGTTTCAATGCCTTTTCCCTGCAAATAAAACACCGTGAGTATTCAGGACTTTATCGTTAGATCTCCTGTGTATATTATAATAATTAAATTATAATTCACCTTCAGCTCTGTCAGACCTCTGACTTGAATCTTGTATCCCAGCTTCAAGGTTTTGAGGATATCAACTGTGGACTGGTTGACGTGGATTCTATAAACTGAGCAAAATGAGAAAAAAAATCTCAATATTTGAACATAAATGACATGGAATTATTTTAATATCATGTCAAATCCCATGAAGGAGTATTAAGGCTGCACAAAATAAAAAGTCTGGTACAAGAAAAATACAAAAAGGATTGAAAAATCATGTTTATGTGCTAAAATAGAGACAATTTCCTTATTAATAAAGATGATTCTGAACAAGTAGAGTCAGCCATGGTCATCAATTAGTAGTTTTCTTATTTATTATTTGTTTTTTTGCCTTCTTTTGCTTGTTTTATTTCTTGTGCCTGTCTTTTTATTTCTTTTTTTTTGCCAGTTTTTTTATTGTAAAAATTACCAGATTTTTTTTTGGCATATTTTTCACCTGCTTTTTTATTGCCTGATTTTTTTCCCTGGCTTCTTTTGCTTGTTTTTTGTAATTTAAAAAAAAATAAAAAAAATTAAAATTTTTCTTTTTTTCATGGCTCTAATTCTCCTCTGTACAAATCTGCACTGAAAAACTAAAAAAAAAACGATTATTATCTAAGAAAATATCAGTCAATCATGGTGTAATTTCTCTTTTGAGCCACTTGGTGGCAGTAGATTATCTATTATTCCTTACACCTGATAAAGATATAATAAAGAATTATTATTTTAAACAATTAGATTTAACTGAAACTGCACCTGACTGTGTTTAACAGCTGAATCGTTTAATTAACTTGATTAAAGTGTATTTTTAGGGGGTTAATTCTCCACATCATGCAGAGAGAAGCCAGAGTTTCTTGGTCACTGAGGACATTCACATACAAACTTGTGATTGGCGTCTAATTCTGCTGATAGTCTTAAAGGATTAGAGAGGACTGGTCACTTAAAGCCCTGTTAAACCTCAAGAAACATGCACACACACCCTGGACATACACCTGTACACCTGTTTTTTATAAAACTCTATGAGTCAGGTCCTGTTTTTCTGAGACACTCACACAGGCCGGTGGATTCCATCCGAGACGCCGTGTTCACAGTGTCTCCAAACAGGCAGTAACGAGGCATCGTGAGGCCGACGACTCCGGCTACGACTGGACCTGAAAAGCAGGAAATAATCACTCTGTCACAGTCTGGAAACTCAGTTTTAGCTTAAAAAAAAATGATGATTCTTTTCCCGATATGTGACATTAACGCCTATAAAACAGTGTTAGAAATTCAAAGAATGCCGTGAGTTAATTGGATGACAGCACTAAGTGGATGGTGTTTCACTGCTACAGGAATACGTACCAGACGCCGGATAAAGGAGATAAAAATACCTCCTCACCCTAGCACACATGTGGCCAACCCGCGGCCCGCGGCCCCAATCTGGGCCGACAACTCATTCTCTGTGGCCGCTGCACAGCTTCCACAGACTCGCACCATTTAACGAGGGACGGGAGAGCGAATAAATGTCTTTTTATGACTTTAATGTGCTTTTAATTACACTTGATTAACGAGATAAAAACTCTGAAATTTGAGATAAAAAGTCTGATAACAAAATTAAGAAAAAAAGGTCGTTATAGGTGAAATTATCTGCAATTTTTTTTTATTTTGGCAAATTTTGTCTTGTTTTCTTAAAATAAGATAAAATTGTTTGACTTTTTATTTTAACGTTGTCTTTTTATCTCATCTTATGGACTTTTTAATCTCATAATTATGACTTTTTACCCCAAATTCTTTAAAACTAATAAGTAAAAGAAAGTAGAATTATCTTATTTTATCTTATCCCATCCGCAGACAATTTTATCTTTTATCTAAATTGACCAAAATTAAGCGAAAGAAACTTAATATAAGCAGAATTATCTGCCAACGGCAAGTTTTCTTTATATTGATTTTGTTAAATTTACTTGAAATAAGACAAAAATGACTTTTTATCTTCATTTTTGGACTTTTGAATCTCATAATTCTGACTTTTGAATTCAAATTCTTTTAAAAAACTTGAAATAAGTAGAATTATCTGCCAATGGAATCAACTATAGAACTAATTGTACTAAGATATTTCCTACACTTATCAAATTATCACCAGCAATTAATGAATTATTAGTTATAATTATTCAGACATTCTTATAAATGGAGAGACACAGAGAGAGAAACCATACCACTGATGTGTCCCGGGAAAAAACAGATTTTGTCGCCTCTGATCCGTTTACATCATTTAACTTTTACTCCTCTGCAGATAAATGAGCTTTTCCTCACTCTGAAGTAAAGTTTTCATCATTCTCACATGCTCGGGCCCATATTTCTCACCCGTGTGCAGGCCGATGCGTATCCTGACTTTCACATCAGGCATGTGCCTCATCTTAAAGGTGCCGATGCAGTGCAGGATGTCCAGAGACATGTTGGCCATCTCGGCCGCGTGGCGGTTCCCGTTCCTGTTGGGGACTCCGGAGGCCACCATGTAGGCGTCTCCGATGGTTTCCACCTAAAAAAGAACATCAGAAACACAAAAAAATCAGATTTTCTCAAGAAGGAGACACAGCTCTGGAGAGAAATAAGAGACCACTGCATTTCTTTTAATCTAAAATCAGCATCTCTACATGTATTCCAGCCATTTCTGTTGAATTCCAACACATGAACACCTCATTCTGCTTAAAGAGGAACCAGGAGTGGAATAAAATCACCAGAAAATAATGGTAAAGATAAAAATAAATGTTATTGCAGCAAATATTGATTTCTGAGCTCTTATTATGTTGTTTAAAATGAATTTGATCTTGTTTGACGTTGCATCTTTTTTGTTATTTTGACCGTTTGTCATTTTCTGCAAATAAATGCTGTAAACGATGATATTTTTATTTTTATTATAGTTTATAGACTCAAACTAAAATGTTGCTTTGCTTAAACACAAACCTCAGAGTAGTAAAATCAGAAAAACGGATCATTTTGCAGTGGTCTCTTATTTTTGTTAATGCTTCAATGCCCTACAGGTAAATAGACAGTGGGAATAACAAAGAGTAGATTCAGGAGCAATTGCAAAAGGTTTTTTCCTTTTTAATCACATTTTTATTGTAAATTTTGACATGAAATGATAGAAAATATTAAAAAACAGGCCTTGTTGGTCAAAATAAGACAGAAACTAATGAAAGAAATTATTTAAACACAATAAAAAGATAAATTAATAGAAATTAGTTTGTAAAATCCACGTATATTGATAAAGTCCCACCTTGTAGACGTCGTGGAGGCCGATGATGGCGTCGAACAGGGAGTAGAGGTCATTCAGGAGGTCGACCACCTCGATGGGTTCGCTGAGCGCTGAGATGGTCGTGAAGCCCACGATGTCGCTGAAATACAGCGTCACCTCGTTGAAATGTTCCGGTTTCACCGGTTTTCCCGTCTTCAGAGCCTGGGCCACCGACCTGGAACAGGAAGAGGACGAGGAGCGGATTCATCACGACAGTTTTCTGGATTTAATCTGATGATTTCAGGCAGCAGCAGCTTCTCTAAACCATAATAATATGATCAATTACAGCTGATACTGAACTAGTTGGTGATTGAAAACAGAAAAAGACTCATATGTGATATAATTAGATTCATTACAATGCCATTATAAGCACAGTTGAGTTTGTTAAGATGAAACTAAAGTGATTATACATTAAAATCTATGACATAAACTAAGTTCTTATTGATTATTGATGTATTTTATCTGCTGAAAGCTGCATTTAAGGTTAAACATCACTTTTTTCCCTGTTATTTTTGTCCTCTTGTTCTTGTCGGTCACATTTCTGACAATATTTAACTTGTGCACCAACAAAACAGTGATATTTTAAACTCTATTTAAGATTTGTGCATAAAAACAACTATATTTTCTTTGGTGCATTCAGGTACATCTCATTAACTGTTCTTAATTGGCCTTAAATATAGTTTAAAGCAGAAAATTTACTTTTTTTCCTTATTTTCTTTTGTTAAAACACATCTGACTGTACTTTCTTGATTGGTTACCAGCATATTCTTGTATGAGTGTAATGATTTTACATGTTTTTCTGCAGCATTTTTAATAATTAGATGCTAACGCTACAAAAGACGAAATCTAAACAAGTGAAAATATCTTGATTTTAGTACAATTAGTCCAATATTGAGGATATAATATAGAATTATTATGATTTATCTTATTTTATTGGCAGATGACGTTTAAAAATAGATAAAAATGTCTGAATTATGAGATGAAATGTAGAGGAGGGGTATGTTATAGAAAGAAAAGAAGACTTTTAAGGTTTAATTGTGATTTCATTACAGCTACAATTCAATAATAATCTCTTCACTTTTTCACCTCCAGCTTCACAGATGCTGTTTTGCAGCTTTTGACCTTTCTTTCCTTTAACTGGATCATTTAAATACTGTTTCTCATTTATTTCTATATCTGTGCTGTGTGTATATGTAGAATAAAACAACTTTTAGTGCATTATCGCATCTTTTTCTCGTACTTGGGCAGCATCTGAGCCACCAGGTTGTCGGTCTTCTGTCTCTCCACCTCCAGCTCCTCCGTCCTCTCCCTGATCAGATCCTCCAGGTTGGACGAGTACTGCTCCAACATCCGCAGCATCGAGTCGATGATGTTCGTCTTCTTCCCTTTCCCCAGGTTCTTGAACTGTCACCAATGGGTGGAGGAAACAGTGGTGAGATTTTACAGCTTTGACATGAGTCGAAGTGAATCCTAAACCTTCTGATCCAGCAGCAGCTTTGAGTTTTATTGATAAATCCCAGTAGAAAACCTCAGTTCCAACACTAAATAAAGTATTTTATCTGTAGTAAAACACAATGTTACTTGATTTAGGATATAAAATGCAGTGTTCCCAATGCATCGAAATTAAAACTATTTCAGGCATTTGGGGTTTACTTATGTTTTTAAACACATTAATATTAGTTTGAACACAACTGTAGATGCATTCATACATATAAACATACATATATGGTACTATATATGCTTAAACTCTCCAACTTTATATTTTATTTTATGATTTTTGTAGGTTTTAGGATCTATCCCTCCATGTTTGTCACAGATTGTAATTTAAGGAGAGTTTCCCCTAGAATAATGCTCTTATTTTGAAAATATTCGAGCCCAAAATCCATGAAAAAAATATATTTTTCTAAGGTTTAAATGCTGTTACAATCCTAAACCCCCTGATACAGCAGCAGCATTGAGCTTTATTCATTTATCACATGAAAAAACCTCAGCTACAAACCTTTTTTTTGGTAATATTCTAATTATATTTGCTCTATAACAGCAACATAAATTGATTCTGACTCTTCTATATTCACCTCGAATGTTGTAGATTTATTTTGATTCCAGGTTTAAGTCCATTAAGGTGTAAGTGGTTGTAGAGATATTCCAGATTTATTATCATTTATAGCAGGGAAACTGGAAATAGGCCTGGAGGTTAAGTGGTTAATTAAGGTTCCTCTAAGGTCAAACCGAGTCAATCTGCTGCTTTTGTGCCTGTTGAGTCACTGTAAAGTCTCTGCTACACTAAATGTAAGAGAACTTTAATTATTTATCATCAGTTACACTTGTGTCTACTTAATATTTCATGAAAAAAGGTCCATTAGGAACAATTTACATAAATATGAAGGCATGTTCCATTAAATTAGTTTGAATGATCGATTTCTTTCTTTAAAAAACACTTTGTGTTTGAAATAGCTTTACAATAACCTGTGTGATTGTAGAGATATTCCATATTTATTGTCATTTACAGCAGGAAAACTGAAAAACAGGCCTGGGGATTAAGTGGTTTTAACCTGTTTGAAGATTTCCTCAAACGTCAGCCTCTTCCCTGGCTCTTCACTCCAGGCCTGTTTCATAATCTGAATCACCTCCAGAGGAGCCTCTTCCACTGATACGATTGGTCGGCACAAAGGAGGAGGATCTTTGACCTTGTTGATAATCTCTGTCAGTTCACACACACACACACACACACACACATACAGACAGTGTGTTATAAAGTAGTTGTTTTATATTGTTATTAATGGTGTTATAATGTCACATCACCACAGGTGCATCCTTTTAGGTAAATTTCACATCCATAAACTTAAATTCATCATCACCATCATTAAAAGTATTTCTAAATGAAATTGATCTCTATTTTAAATCTATTAAACTAATTATAAATATCTACTCTGACATTTTTAATCAATAATAAACTGTCTCTATTATTAATTATTTTGGAAGATTAAACTGTCTCTCTTTTTTATATACAGATTATTTTATTATATAATGTTTGTTTACCTAATGTATGTGAACTGGACTGCCTGAATTGTTTGTACAATTTGAATTGTTAATAAAGCTTTTTTATTAACAATTCCCGGGAGGACACAGGGGAGGTAACCCCCACTTCCACAAACTTTTCCACCCCAAAGAACTTTGTAAATACAAATAAATAATAATGAATATTTGACAAATATTAAATAAACGCACAACAGAAGTGCTACTAAATCTAAAACAATGCATTTCTTAATTATTGAAAAAGTACCCCCCCCTTATTCCTCAAAATGGTTTGGTCCAGATACTCTTTTCCAACGGTCCTAACGGCTAATTTTTGACAGTAAGCTAGTAGCTGCGTAACAGTTAGCTAGTAGCTACGTGGAGTAAAACCAATTAAACTAATATGTAGAAGGCAGTAAGTCATTTATCTCACAACTTGTTCAATATTTGTCCAAAATCAGCATTTTTCCCCCCAGTCTGCTGGTTAATATCGTTAATAATTAGCTTTATAACGATGTAAATTACCGTAGCGGTAGCGACGAGTGGGAGGGAGGAGGGATCCTTCCAAGAATTTAATAGTTTTATTTTGATATTTCTTAATATATTTAATTGATTCATGACCTCATTTGCCTTACGTATTAATATAAATATATAACATTGCTATAACTACTAAGAAATTATCTTAAAATTTACAATTAATTATTTTCTCTTCTGCACATCACTCACCTTTGGCCGGCATGTCCAACATGCAGAAAGGTGAAGAACGGACGATTATCTCCTGTGCAATGATGGCGAAGCTGTAGACATCTCCGGGGAAAGTTCCTCTCCTTCTCAAACTGGCACTTCGCAGCAACTCAGGAGCCGTCCAGAGCAGATCTTTTAAAGTATAAGGTGAGTAAATGATGAATAAACCAATGCATTTGGCAAGAAAATCCATTAAATCGTCGCATTTGAGCTCACTTTCTGGCCTGTCCTCATCCAAATTGACTCCTTGTGCGATCAGAATTTCATTGAAGCCGTAGTCAGTGATCTTCAGCACGAAGCGGCCGTCCACCACGCAGTTCCTGGATTTCAGTCGGCCATGGATGATATCACGATTGTGCAGGTATTTCATCCCCTGATTAAAGTTGGAAAATAATGTGTGAGTAATAAAAAATCTACAGGAAATTAAACATGAACAGGTTTGTTACGCCTCTTCTCATAGATGTATAAGAAAGTCTAGATGTCTTAGTCTGACCTGATGTATTGAATGTAAGGGAAGGAATACAGTTGACAAATTTACTTATATTACTATAATATATATATACTTAAAAAAAAGTAAGTTTGCAGTGTCATAACTACATCTCTAATGTTTATAATGAACCAAATCGGTTGAAAATCGGTTGGAAATTGAGCAAGTTTTGGTCATTTAAAGGAAAATTCACCATTAATGATACATTGTTACAGGTGAGCAAGGACTCCATTGGCCTACACTACTGTTTAAAAGTTAGGGGTCAGCTAGTAATGTCCTTATATTTGGAAGAAAATCACTGTTTTTTTCAATGAAGATAACTTTAAACTAATCAGAAATACACTCTATACATTGATAATGTGGTAAATGACTATTCTAGCTGCTGTTTTTTGGTGCATCAACATCTACATAGGTGTATAGAGGCCTATTTCCAGCAACTATCACTCCAGTGTTCTAATGGTACAATGTGTTTGTGTTTTCCTGCAGAACACTAAATTGTCTGGGTTTCCCCAAACCTTTTGAACGGTAGAGTAAATCTATGTCTCTTCTTACCCGGATCAGATCCATCAGCAGAGAGGACTTGAACATCCAGTCGAGGCGGACCTCCTCGTTGTGCAGCAGGTCCTCCAGGCTGCCTCTGATGCAGTGTTCAGTCACGATGCCAAAGATCCCCGAGTCCAGGAACAGACCCAGGAACAGGTTGATGTTCTCG
The DNA here is from genome assembly GCA_030544235.1 of Lepturacanthus savala. Classification (NCBI taxonomy): domain Eukaryota; kingdom Metazoa; phylum Chordata; class Actinopteri; order Scombriformes; family Trichiuridae; genus Lepturacanthus; species Lepturacanthus savala. The sequence continues at coordinate 3,189,085 of CM060479.1, forward strand.
TGCCTCATGTCTCTGAGCTGAGAGGAAATCAGTGTAAACGACTGTCAGGTTTGTTTCCTTGAATCTAACATGTGGTTTAATAAAGCTTGATTGTAATTATTGATATGCAAGTGGTAAAAACAGCACATTTAAATACATAATTTCAGATCCAATTCACCAACCTGCTCAAAGATATACTCAGTGTTTCCATAAATACTTGATACTGCTCCACTGGGACCTTTCTTCAACCAAACCCAGTCACCCTGGAACAGAAGATAAAACAACAGTTAAGCAACAATTAATCCAATGTTGAGCATAATTTTCATGAAATATCTTAGTTCACTGGCAGATAATTTATCTTATTTAAACATTTTTTCTTGATTTTGGTCAATTTAGATTGTTTTCTTGAAATAAGATTAAAATGTTTGACTTTTTATCTCATATTTTGGACCTTTATATCTCACAATTCAGACATTTTATCTGTGTTTTTTAAAACCTGACATAAGTAAAATTATCTGACAATGCAATAAGATAATTTAAGATAATTCTACTCCATGTTGGAATTATTCTACTTAACAGTTAATATCTTATCTTTGGTACATTTAGTCCAAAATTTAGTATAATTATCTCATTCCGTTCACAAATGGAAAACAAATAATTTTGTTTATTTCAAGTTATTTCTTGAATTTAGTCAATTTAATGTGTTTTTTTAAGGACACAAATCACAAAGTTTTCTGCCAGTGGAATAAGGTAATTCTCCTAGATATTTCCTCTTGTGACAGGTCTTTTTTGTCAAAACAGGTGAACATATCTTGGGAAAATAAAACTTGAAATAAGCTAAATTATCTGCCAGTGGAATAAGATAATTCTACTATTTATTGGACTATTTGTTCCAACAACAAGATTTTTTCACCTGTTAAGATTTCAGTTTTTGCATTGCAGCGGTGAACAGGAGTTTATTGATGATTGATTCATTTATTCATACAATTATTTATTGATTAGTTAAGTGATTGATTGACTCTGTGTCCTCACCTCAAACACAGCAACGTTGGAGCTATCTGGTGTTGAGGCCATGTAGCTGCGTCCAGACACTGCAGAGTAGTTTGGAGTCTTCATATCCAGCTGACTCTTCAAGATGCTCTCATCGGTCAGTTTCTGCTCAAATAGAAAGAATCAGGTAATGTTTGACAGATAAACAACTTTCATATATTGTGTACTTGTGTGATAATTGCATGCATCAAGGAGAGAACCAAAATCCTGTCGGTATCTTCAGAACTGACCCGTTTGCTGACTTGAGAGTTGATGAAGACCAGGTCATCCAGGGTCAGGACCAACTTAGTCAAACCAGTACCACCGTCATCACTACTAAATCTGACCCAAACTCTGCCATTTTTCCTGAAGAGAAAACAAAAAAACCTTCTAAAAAAAGCTGCTCAGATGAGATGTAACTCTCTGCTTTGCTGCTCTACGTACTTGTAATGAAGGAAGAATATGACTCCACATCCAGACAACGCCATGAATGCCAGGAAAAGCAAGAGGAGAGTGGCCATATCCAGTCCTTTGGGAAGAGATAAATAGTTTTAATTCAGGATTTGGAATCTTAAACTCATTCTGTGATGATAATGCTAGAGAACTCACCTCCAGTGCAGGCGAAGTAGGGACTGAACCAGCAGCTGGAGTCTCTGTAGGGCGTACTTCCTGCAAAATGGATGGAGCGGCCCAGGTATTTCAAGCCGCCGGTTTTGCCGTCTAAATGCGCGGGGTCCAGACTGTGTGTGGAGTACAGGGTGCTGCCCAGGCCGCTGTAGTCCAGCACCACGTAGGGGGCCTGCATGCCTTCCCCGTTCCTGCCGGCCCTCAGCGGCTGATTGAAACCAGAGAAGTCGAAGCCGCCTTTGCTGCTGCCGAGGATCTCTCCAGTCACCCAGCGGCCTCCGTTGGCCCGGACCTGTTCTACGGCCATGGCTGTGTAGTACATCATGTTGTAGATGGTGCCGAAGAACGGGGAAACCTGGCAGACAGACAGGGGTGTTTCAGTTTATTATTTATTTCATCGTTTAAACTATTTAAGCCCAGTTGCCAAAGTCTATGATGGTCATTTTTTACTCAAAATAAAAATCTGGATGCTATGATAGTAGAAGACTTAGACCTAAACGATGGTGCCTGTTTGAAGGTCCATTTACCGCAATTTTACCAAACAACAGAAAATTCAAAGTGATCCAGAAACCAGGATTTCTTCCATTTCATTACCAAAATCATCCGTAATCATCTGTTCATAGTACCATTCCAAACAATCTCTGAAAATTTGACGAAAATCTGTGCAGAACTTTTTGAGGTATCGTGCTAGGAAACAGACAAACCCTGGGGAAAATATGTTACTCATGCATGTGTTTTCAATGACATGATAGTAAACAACTTAGACAAAGGTTTTAAGCAATAAAAAAAAAAATTTGCAAGTGCTTCCTGTCATAACATGATCGAATTCCTCCTGAGAACATGTAATTTCAATTTCAACCCTGACATGTATATGTCTTTGTAATCGTTTTTCATTCATGGGCATATTTATGCAAGCAGCAACTGTAGTTGCCAGTCATTAAAATGCATCTTTTTTCAAAGCAGAAAAGCTAAATTTAACCTTTTTAGCTTTTTGTTGTTTTTTGGTTTTAACTGCACAAGTCCTGCACAAGAATTCCAATGCATCTTGGCCTCTGCATGAATGGCCAATAAATAAAATCTTGAATCTTGAAATAGGTTATTGGCTCACTTGTTCTGCCTTAGTGCCGCTGTCGATTTCGTATCTGTTCTGAGCAGCTTTGAAGGCTTCGTGGAAGTTTTGTTCTCCGGAGTCCATGGTGATAGTGAGGACCCCGTCGTAGGCTTTCCGTAGTTTGGTGTCGTTGCCCAGTGAGTAGTAGGAGGCGTTGTTGTAGGGCAGCGAGTACAGGAGGGTGTCGTAGGGGATGAAGACGTAGCCACGGTCGATCAGACTCATGTCCAGGGCAGTGGTGAGGAGCTTGTACTGGGTTCGGCCTCCGATCAGGACAGAGGGCATGCACATTATGACCACTGCAAAGATGGGAAAGAGATAGTTAAAAAATAAACTATTTGTATGGATGAAATGTCGTCTTGACTCTCAGCTTTAAGGCTGCAACTAATGACTATTTAGATCATTGAAATGATTGAATGAATGAATCTGATGATGAATGATCTCTGTTTCCAAAAGTTGAAGATTCAACCTAAAATGTCTTACTTTTTGTCCAGACCAACAGTCCACAACCCAAAAATCATCAGTTTACTATTACAGAAGACTAAAGAAACTAGAAAATAATCAGATTTCTTCAACCAATTGTTGCAGTTCTATTATTTATCACTTCATTTTTTACCCGGTCTCTTCCATTGCAGATCAAATTATGCTGTTTGTGGACCATGAACCAAATTGACACACAAGACTGATGATGCTAACCTTCTGATTTTCGGCCGGTATAATGTCTGTAGTCTAAACAAATTAAGTTTGATTTTTTTCATGACCGGAGCATATGAATAATTTAGGATATTAGTCACTTAGATTGCACACAAACATATAAATTATACATCACATTATTGGTTGATCAAAGTGATTTTAATTTCAGAACAGCTGTTATTTTTGTAACCTTTAACCTTTTAAGACACACTGTACCATGAATGGTACTAGGGAGCAGCAGGGGGTCATTTACAGCAATACTAAGCTTCAGTCGTTGGTTTCTATGCACAAATTATAGTCTCGAAGTTGTTTTGCATTGATTGATACCATGCATGAGCCAATGAAAGCATGGGGTCTGGAGATAGCAGCTTGAAAGCCAATGAGGACCAACTACAGAAGTTAAACCACCTTTGGTTTTTGCTTTGGACAGCAGTGCAACCCAATGGAAATTTCCCATGAATAGCCCATACTGTGAACTGTGCTACTTACAACTTGGACATACCATTTTTGCACAAAAGACTAAAAAATGGGGTGCGTTTTAAGAGGTTTATGTAATAGTTGGCAATAATTGATCAATCAACTGATTATTGCAGCTCTACTCAGCTCACCTCTGACCCGGTCCGTTTCCCGTACTTTTTTCAGGGCTCTCGTATATCCGTCCTTGTCTTTTTCCACGGTGACCACCGTGCCAACCGGCAGGCCGAGGCCCCTCAGTGACGAGGCCAGCTCCTGTCCGGTGGCTTTCCACAGGTCCGTCCCCTCCGATATTATCGCCACATGGGCCCAGCGGAAGTAGCTCAACACGGTGAAAAGCACCTGGGATGACAGCGGTAGTGGGCGCAGGAAGGTGGGATACGTCTCCCGGTTCTGCATGTTGGGTTTGAGGCAGCCCCAGGACAGGATGCCGACGTCCCACTCTTTGGTGTACAGAGCCGCTGAGGAGCAGTAGCCTGGATTGGCCGGACCTAGGTACGCGGCGCCGTAGCCTTCAAGCTCGGCGAAGCGGGCGATGGCGCGGGACGACTGACAGTCCTCATTGATCAGCGTGTAGTCGTACCAGTAGCCTATGTTGAGCAACGGATCCTTGTTGATGTGGCTGACGGCGAGACTGGCGGCCGTGTCCGGCAGGGCTCTGGAGTACAAGACGTCACAAGTCCAAGGTCCAACCAGGGCGATCTTGAAGGTGGTCGCCCAGGCTTGATGGGGCATGAACAAGAGCAGGAATATCGGCAGAAGGAACCAGTTCCCCAACCAGCTCCTGGGTGATGATGGCAGCTGTGGTTTTAGTGATAATGATGATAACGATTTAAACAGACTAAACCCACCGCGAGCGTTCGTAGCCAGTGTCCGTGTGTTTCTTTTCCTCTTTACTTTGATGGAGTCGTGTTGCCATCGCGGGTGGTAGGACAGATTGTGCAGGAAGCGAGGATCCCTGTGACTCGCCATTTCCTCAATTCCGTGGCTATCCTGATGCCTTGTCTTAACGTAGGGTAATGTGACAGTGGGTGTCTTTGTGGATGGGATTGTCTCCCTTGGCACTCAGCGGGCTGCTAGTCCAGAGCTGGACAGGCACGACCCCAAGCCATCACTGCCTCCAAAAAAATAAGAAAAAAAACAATTACAAAGCTGCAGGACGTATAATGTTTGTGCTTTTGCTTCCTGGGTTCTGTTCCTGGCTATACCCATCCATACCATCATTGCACACGAATTCTTTGCTGTGTAATTTTGTCTAGACAACAAGGACCTAATTTTCCCCTCGTCTAGGGAGCCAATCACAGAACCCAGCAGGGGCAGCAAGACAATAAAGAAACACAGAAGCAGCTTTGTTGACAACTATGGATCCAACATGGCGGCAGATGGTAATACACCTTTTAACGCAGCCTTAGAAAGTTGTATAAGTATTTGAAGGTCCATCTACTGCAATGTTACCAAGCAACAAAACATTCAAAAAGATCCAGAAACCAGGATTTCTTCCAGATCATTACCAAACTTCAATCAACTGTTTATGGTGCCATTCCCAACATTCGCTGAAAATTTCATGAAAATTTGACTAGAACTTTTTGAGTTATCATGCTAACAAACAGACTGACAGACGTGTTTTCAATTATGTGATAGTAAACAACCTAGACAAAGGTTTTAAGCAAAAAAAATAGTTTCTAAGTGGTTCCTGTCACAAGACATCATCGACTTCCTCCTGAGAACCTTCCCAGAAAGAGTCCTTTTATTTAAATTTGTATGATCTTCATCCCTGACATATATTTATGTATTTAATCAATAAAGAATTTATGCACTGCAAAAAAATTTAATCTTATCAGGTGAAAATTTGGTACCATTAATCTAATATTGAATAGAATTGCCTTATTCCACTGGCAGGTAAATCAGCTTATTTCAAGTTCTTTTTTTAGTCAGTTTAATCATTTTAAAGAAAATATCAGTCATTTTTTCTTAAAACAAAACCAAATTGACCCAAATCAGTAAAAGAAAGTTAATGGAATAAAACAATTATACCAAATACAAGACATTTTTAACTGATGTTTTTTTTCTGTAGTGTGCAAGACATTAAAATGCAATTTAAATAGATAATTAGTGACTCAACCGATATAATACTTTGGGGATAAAATGGGGTAAGAGAATGTGTTTTCAGCTTCCATCTGTCCAGGAAGTGGTTCTGTGCCTTATAGAATTAATGGATGCGTGTAGGAAGCTGATTAGCTCTTCTGGGGCCAGAGTTCAAAATCAAGTTCCAGGTAACTTTGAGCCCACGCCTGAAGGATTGACAGTGACAGATGAACAGAAAAGGCCTGAAATACCTGCCAGTGGTAAAGATGATTTGAGGCTAATTCTAAAATTCAAGTATTAATACGTTTGGTTTGGCAGAAATAAAAATGTTCCACCAGTATAATATTGTTTTATGTCAGAGTTATTAATATATTCCCTTTCAGAGCCTAAGGCAAATTAAACTCTGAGTTAAATCTAACATGGAAACCACCTTTTATTGGTTTAAAATGCAGCTTTTAAGGCAACATAAATCCTGATTTGTTTCCTTGTCTTCAGGCTAAAATGCAAGCGCTGACCACCAAGCTTCTAAAGTGGCTAATGCTGACATTGGCTTATCAGTTGCTAATAGGTTAAGAGGCGCGATGACTAGCCTAGTTCTATATGCAACTGAAAATAAGAAACAGGTCAAATTATCATGAAACCTCTTTACATTTCATGTTTTTAAAAGCATATACTACTTTTAAAAAGGGACTAGCTTCAGATTTACTGGAGAAATTCTGCTGCAAACAGAATTTATTGTACAAATCACCAAATAACTTTTAATATCTGTAAATCAGTGGAGAGACATTTCAATAAAACATATTTAATTAGGAAAAAAACTGACCTGGAACAGTTTTTCTGCATAGGAGCCATGTCTGTGTTGCCCTTCATCGTTGAATAGCACCATCTTAACTCCAGGTGGATTAAGTATACACAAGTATACAGCAGCGACACTTATCTTTGGCCTTTTATTGTGAAAAAATACCATAGGTAATCCAAGTGACGCGAAAAGTCCGAAGAAAATCTAATCATCCCCTTCTTGAATCCAAATTCCACAAAGAAAGGAAAATAAAAATCTTCATTATGATATTTCCAGGAGTTGAGTCTTGCTCTGGTTGGTTTTTTAGTCTCTGTTTTGGACTGGGTCCCCCCCAAACCTCAGAGAAATAAAAAAAATAAATAAATTAGATCGATAGCAAGACGCCCAGGGACCGGTAACCGGTAAAAGAAGAGTGGAAAGGACTGGAAGCTTTGACTTCTCAGCCTTCTTTAGCTTTTAATCCATACCACTGTGGGAAGAGTGTGTGTGTGTGTGTGCATGAGGTGTGTGTGTGTGTGTGTGTGTGGTGGAGGGGGAGTTTGAAGGAGATAAAAAAGAAGGTGAAAGTAGAAGTGTTCTCAATACAGTCTGAACATTAGACCTTCTTCACAGCAGCCATATTGACCTGAAGTTAAAAAAAAGATAATTACCTGTTAAATTGACTTTTATTCATAAATCACATAAAAATAACTCAGCTCCAACACTAAATAAAGTATTTTATCTGTAGTAAAACTGTTACAGCATCAATATATATCATCAATATCCACATCATCAATACAATAATAAAATAGTTTATTATAATATCAGTAGTAGAGACTATTTAGATATATAATTTAGATTAGAGCTGTTTGTGTGATTATTTAATAATAAACATCTTACACAATATATTCTTCATGTTCTGGAATGATCCTCAGTGGGATTTATAGGATTTTATGGACAAATAATTTTAAATTTTGTACCTGATTTGAGTCAGTTTGTCCTTGTTTTATGTTTTAAATAAAGTATTTTAGATTATTTTTGCAATATTCTAACTCTATTTGCTCTGTAACAGCAACATAAATTGATTCTGACTCTTCTGTAGTCACCTCACATGTAGATTTATTTTAATTCAGGGTTTAAGTCCAATAACCTTTGTGATTGTAGAAATATTCCATTCCAATATATTTATTGTTATTTTGAGCAGGAAAACTGAAAATAGGCCTGGAGTTTAAGAGGTTCATTAAGTTCCTCTAAGGTCAAACACAGTCAATTTGCTGTTTTTGTGCCTGTTGAGTCACAGTAAAGTCTCTGATACACTAAATATAAAAGAACTTTAATTAATATCATCAGTAACTGGTGTTTAACTATTATTTCATGAAAAAAAAGAAAACTATGAAGGTGTGTTTCACTAAATTTGTTTGAATGATCGACTCCTTTCTTTGAAATAACTTTACAATAATAGGATTTAACTGCATCATTTTGATATTTACTAAGAACTAAATCACTATTTCACATGTACCTGTCCATTAATTACAACATCTCTCTTTTCCTATTGCAGGAAATGATTATTATAACTGAGTCATCACTAGTTTTGTGCTGTTCAACAGCTTAAATTTTGGAATTAATCAGACACGACTCATGAAGAAAGTTGTCGGTCTGATGGATTCACAGATTCTCTTTGATTAGAAGTTAATTATTATTAGTTAACGAAAGTTCACAAGCAGTTATTTCCCCATTTGTAGACTGGTAACAATTCAAAATGTTTATTGTAAAGTGTTATTCCCTCTTATATATATCTCTTATATGTAGCTTCACTTTATATTACTAAGAATTATTCCACTTTCTGCTGTTAATGTGCCTGGAGCACATTAATGCATGCAACATGCATCTCTCCATAAATCTCCTTACACACACCACATCAAAGAAAACCTTTCCCATGTTAATTATTGCAGACTCATCACCAGCGGTCTATAAGTTATAGAACTCCGAGCCTGAACCCGGTGCAGTTATTAAGTGGCCTGAGTCTGTAGCCTCATATAACCCAGGTGCTGCTGCTGCTGCTGCAGCTCAAATCCTTCTCATGCTCTTTGCTTCCCTCTGTCTTACTGCAGGAGCTAAAGATGCTAACTGAGCGTCAACGGGGTTAAAACTCTGCTTAAACACCAAAAAAATAGGTATTTTTATACATTTATTTCCTCAATAAGAATTTGTGTAGCAGTCAATATGTAATATGATGCATTCAAAATGATATATTAGACAAAAAACCTGCATAAAATGATTAAATATAACCATAAATGAAACCGTATTTAATTGAATTCATTTTCAAGTTTACTCTACTGACTCTTTGTGTTTTGAGGTTGTGAATAAAAGTAGAAATGCTGCATAATAAAACCAAAGGTCAACGTGAGTCTCACCTACAGGAATCAATGTTAATAAAGGCTTAAAAAACGATGTGAAATGGAGCCGAGGCCTGAAAATATCTTGAGGTAATCTACTGAAAGTCGGCTGTCGCCCTTTTGACCTGCTCCACTTCAGCCGGAATTTACGCTTTTATTTTTTTGGAGAAGAAGCGAAACTCCACATTTATCAAGAAGAAAGATGCTCACAGTTGATGTTGTTCACACATTTCAACACATTATAGTTTCAGTGATTTGGACTGAGGTTGCTTTTTAAACAGGAGGCTGGTTTCCTACAGGAGAGCAGTGAGAGAATGGGTGTGTTCTCATTTGTCCTGTGTTCACATCGATAGCGGCCTTGTTGAAGTAATCAGATTAGTCCGACGAGGCTGTGCTAAACTGATCCCTGGCTGCAAGCCTCTTAGTGACCTGGCTAAGAGATCAATTCACAGCAAGGTCACAAAACCACGGAACTGACGGCAGCACCGCACAATACTGACAATACAGCAGGAGACGTCCGGCTCTTTGACCTGTGATCTGATCGTTACTGATACTGAAGGAACATCAGGAGTCACGTTATTGGTTGGAGTCGTCATTTTCTGTGATTAAAACCAACCACATAGTCAACATGTGCAATAATTTGATGTGCTTAGGTACAGAGCTGTCGATTAATCGATTAACTGTGGCTATTATATTAAACACTAATTATTTTCATAATTGATTTGGTTTCTTTAGTCTCTATAATAGTAAAGTGATGGTTTTTGGGTTGTGGACTGTTGGTCTGGACAAAAAAAGACGTTTTAGGTTCAATCTTCAGCTTTGGAAACACTGATATTAATCAAACGACTAATCAATTAATCGTTTCGATATTCAATAAATTAAGCAACATTAAAATAGTTGCAGCGCTAGTGTTAATGCACTCTACTAAAGTAAAATATATTTAACATATTTACTACAACAAGCATTTTCCATTGAAGCCTGATCTTTGAATGATGGTCAATAGAGCTACAGCGATTAATTGATTAATCAATTACTTGACAAATATTTGGGTCGTTATTAAGTAGAAAATGTCTAAATTCTCTGGTTCCAGCTTCTCTGATTATTTCCTGGTTTCTTTATTCTTCTATAATAATAAACTGATGATCTTTGGGTTGTGGACTGTTGGTCTGGACATGGATCATTTTGAGCATGCTTTTATTTTGAAGGGCCCTATTTTGACTGTGGTCCCAGCTTAATATTTAAATTTTCATGGTTTATTCATCACAAATAGCCGTGTTTATGATCATAAAGCAGCTTTATAGCAACAATAGTCTGCCTCAATCAATTAATTGATAAGTTGCCAATTATTCCATGAATTGATTAATGGATTAGAGTCATTTTAAAGAAGAAAACGTCTAAATTCTCTGGTTCCAGCTTCTCTTCTCTGATTATTTCCTGGTTTCTTTATTCTTCTATAATAGTAAACTAATCTTTGGGTTGTGGACAAGAAAAAAACTAACACTAACACAATACAACCTGTTCAACTCTCTATTTCTCTGTATATCTCTGTATTATTCATATTCACCTTTGCACTGTGATGCGTTTTTTGAAATATTTCCTTCAAGATTTTAACATTTTTAATATGTATACAATCAAAATTAAAGTCCAAAATGAATATATAATGTATAAGTACAAAAATATGATTCTCATGCAGATTTTGTACATTAAAAAGTCAAACATTAGCAAATGAACTTTATCACAGCAGAAGTTAAAGTGGAGCTGGGTCCTGTTTGGAGGCTGCAGCTCCCTCTGCTGGTGGAAATGTGGAACAACTCCATGCATCATCATCTAAGAAAATATAGTTTAGTGAAGGTGTTGAAGTAAACAGGTGCATCTCAAATATTTAGAATATCATGAAAAGTTTTTGATATTTGTGCACCGTAATCCTAAAAATATAATAATATAATATACAAATATTTTTGTTTGTCTGATCTGTAATGAATCTATAAATGAGTTTCACTTTGTGAAATGTCTGATAAACTATGTTTTAAGTATATTCTAATTATGTGAGATGCACCTGTGTTGTACATGAGCTCAGAAAGGAGGAAAATTAAGCTCATTTAAGCAGAAAACATCACAAAATAGCAGATGAGGAGCTATTATTTTATTATTTTTCATCTAAGTAATATTTGCTCCAATTTACCTGTGTGTGAATCTACATCTGATCAAATCAGTGGATTTTATTTCAGTGTTAAAGAAAATAAAAGCCTAAAACACCTTAAAATAAACTCCAACATAAAGGTTGAACTTCAGTGTTTTTACCCAGTGACTCAGTGGTTTATCAGTGAAATACAGTAAATGTTTCTCATGTGTTAATGTCAGTAACTGGAATATCCAGACTATCACAGCTATGTCTCAGATATTTAATCACAAGCATTTTCCACTTTATCAACGCAGCCACGTTGATTTTACATGAATGGGGACGACTGTTTCTGCTGATACTGAAGCCTGAGACATGAAAAACACACGTGACACGTTTCCCAGTGACGTTCCTGTAGATTTTAGATTGAAACAAGACTTGATTAGATAATGAAGATAATGATAATGGCTTATGATGTGTTAAAGGGACACTACGCCATTTTTACACATCAACCTGCGTTATCTCAGGAGACAAGACGGCATGTTTACGACAGAACGTCAACGCCGCAATCTGGGGACATGGAGGCTGAAAGATGTGGGAAAATAATCAGGCAGGAAGAGTTTAACGGAAGATTGAGATTGAGTTGCATCATGGGAATTAAAGGATTTTGTCTTTTTTAGAGTTGGACATAAGCCAGGGGCTGAAATTAAAGCCATATTTTAAGCTTCGTATAACTTATCCTCGATTCTATTGGCTTTGTCGGTTCCATATAGTATTATTATTATTATTATTAAGTTAAAAGTTGCAGAAATCGCTATTTGCAAGCGTATTTTGGCGAACTAGTCCTAGGGAATTGCTATAGCGACTGTGCCATCTGCACACCTTGACGTTTTCCTCAGCAAGGCCACAAATTCTGCTGGAAGTTGCTGTTTGTCCAACAAAACAACGTCTAAACCGCTTCAAATTGATGGTGTATGATGTCAGCCCCGCCCTCAAGACCTTTGTGATTAAACGTTTATAAAATGGTGAGAATTCCGAGGAGGGCGTGGCCGTGGGGAGTCTATAACTCCTACATACTTCCTCCTGTCTGCATGAAATGGCTCATAGTTCATGAGAGCCCCACCCTGTACACCCCTGCACAGCTATGTTGACACATGTTTGATTCACTCGCCCTCAGGGAGTGCTCTATAGATGAACCCATGATTTTCATATGGTTTTCATCATAATTCGGGGTTTGAGGGGGTTTTTGCATTACTCTAGCTGGATGTGCTCCAACACTGCTGGCTCTTCTACAATTATATTATATAACAGGTTTACTCTGAACCCAAGATCCTATAGAAAACCCCTATAGTTGTGGAGATACTCTGCATTGAGTCTGGGCATGTCGTTTTCAAGAGGGTGCAGCAGCAGCTCCAACATCTCTTCCTGCAAAATCTCTGCACAGAAAAGCCTGAATAGTGATTTAAAAGTTGAAATAATAGTGTTAGTGTGTTGTTTAATACGGTGTAGTAATACTGTGTTGATTGAGCAGCAGGTGGTTTGTTGTCTGACAAGCTCACCCTCATGACAACAGAACACAATGAGGGGCGGAGCGATATGGGAGGAGCATATTTAAAAAAAGACATTTCCTCTAATATAAAAATAGGATTAACCAGTTAAAACTTTCAGTCAGAGGCTGTGCTGCAGAATGCTGCTGGCTGATGGTCTGGCTGTGGTCGGGGGCATCACTGTGGTCTTCTACCTGCTGAAATGGGCCTGGAGATGTTGCTGTGGATTCAGATTGTTCTTTTTATCACAGCTTTGGCAGGTGGATCTGAAAACCTATGGACAGTGGGCAGGTAAAAGCTGAGAAAATGTGCCTTTTTTTACTTCACAGAAAATCTACCTGTTGGCAGTTGTTCACAAACTGTAACCTAACCTGAATTTGTGCATCGCTGGGTAGGTGTGTGTGTGTAGGTGTGTGTGTGTGTGTGTGTGAACCAGCCCACAGGTTGGAGGATGAGGATATTAAAGCTGGTGCAGTGGTTAAAGTGCCGGTAAAGCTGAGGTTGTGGGAATATAGTTGCAGCAGCATGTGCAGATGCTACTCTCTGTGATAAAGGACGTGATAAGTTGCTCACATTCCAACGTCAGTGGAGCAGCTTCCATTTAATGATGAAAAGCTATTTTCTTTTTCTAATGGTGTGCATGTATGTTCTCTATAATGAAAAATAAAGAAACTGTGCTTCTTGTCTCACAGACCTGCAACGATTGGTTGCCAACTATTACAATAACCGCCAACTATTTGTCTTCATTCACAATAGGATTATTGACATGTGTAGGAAATGATGTTGTTTTTTATATGATGATTTGAGTCAAATTCTCACCATTTTATGAATGAAACTAATCCATTAATCATTTCAATAAATGTCAGATATTTGAACACTTTGAAACCTGTAATATACTAATTAGAGCTGCAATGATTAATCAATTAATTGCCAAACTATTTTAATGATCAATTAATTGATTTGAGTCATTTTCTAAGTAGAAAACATCTAAATTCTCTGGTTCCAGCTTCTCTTCTCTGATTATTTCCTGGTTTCTTTATTCTTCTATAATAATAAACTGATGATCTTTGGGTTGTCGACAAAAAAAAAGACGTTTTAGGTTGAATCTTCAATTTTTGGAGAACATGTAATCAATTAATCATTTCAATAATCAATAGATTTGACAAGAGATTATGTTTATGTGTTGTATTGTCCTTTTAAATGTGTCTTATCAGTAACAAAAGGACTGGATTGGTTATAATTTATGGCACAGATAGATTGATAGATTAATTAACTAAATACATAAATTAATAGACTACATATTTGTCTATATAATAATTAGTTGCAGTCCTAGTCTCAGGTTTCTGATTGGACAGATTGCAATAAGAATCTTATACATTTTCTTCCTCTTCCTCTCAATTTTACCCTCCACTTTGCATCTTTCTACAGTTTGAAATGTAGAATTTTTCCCCTTTTTTCCAAGTTTGAGTGTGAAAAGTTTAAGAGAACAAAAAAATAACCAGACGACAAGATTCCAATAAGCTACTGAAGGTTTGTCACAAGCTAAATCGTGACCTATGGTTTCATGGCAGGTGGTTTGATTTAGCTACTTGTGTCATCGCTTCATAATCTAATTTAAAAGAATTTGACGTATTGAAATCATTGTAAAATGACAGTAAAGTTGTATTTCTCTAACATTTCTGCAGTCGTCACTGGTTCCACGTCTGGCATCGGTAAAGCTTACGCCTTCGAGGTAAGTTCTGCATCTTTCACACACAGTTTGCACCATTTCGGTTGATGTTTTTAAACTATTTGCTAGGGATTGATTGTTAAGAGCCCGTCTGTCTGCATTTGTCTTTGCAGCTGGCGAGAAGAGGCCTGGATGTTGTTTTGGTAAGCAGATGTGAAGATAAGCTGCGGCGGGTTGCCAAACAGATAGGTGGGTCACACCGTTTGCTGCTCAACTCCAGACATGAAGCAGAACAGATCAAATAATCCAGAATATTCTCTGCCTCCTTTAGAGGATCAGTACGGACGCAGGACTCACACCATCCAGGTGGACTTCACTGAGGGGCCCAGGGTCTACCCTGTTATAGCCGAGGGCCTGAAGGGCCTGGAGGTTGGAATTCTGGGTAATTAAACGACAAAAATCACTAAGAAATTAAAAATATCAAAGAAAAAGAGCTGATGTTTTCAGGGGAGAGAACCTAGATGGAGCAAATGATAATTTTTTTTTTTTTTCTAACCCTAACCCTAAACATCGCCAAACTTTCCGGTTAAATGAATAGTTTGAATAGTTTGAAATCTGGTTTAACAAGATATAACATGATTAGGTCTCATAGGTGGATTTTGTTTCAGAGCTACATGCACCAAGCTAACCTAGCTTAGGTGGGTGGAGCTGCAGCTGCTTTACTATCAGAATCAGAATGGATTTTAAAGGAATAGTTTCACAGAGTGCAAATATTTACCCTCCAACATGGCGGATGAAGCTAAAAGCAGGAAGTGATTAGCCGAGTTTATCACGGAAACAGGAGGAAACAGCTAGTCTGGCTCTGTCCTAAGATAAAAACATTAAATATGTTGTTGCTCCTGCATCAGGCTGAAAAACAGGAACATAAGCCTTGATAAAATTATAACGTCTTCTTTACACTTCAGATTTTTTGCGCTGTAGGTGGATTTTGTTACAGAGCTGCAGGTTTCTTCCTGTTTTCAGTCTTTTTGCTAAACTAAACTAATATAAGTGCTGGTTGGAGCTGCTTTACTATAGATTGACACCAGACTCATGTCCATCCACTAAATATGAAGCTAAAAGCAGGAAGTGATGAGTGGAGTTTATCATGAAAACTAGAAACAGGAGGAAACAACTAGTCTGACTCTGTCCTAAGATAAAACATTAAATAAGTTGTTGTTTTCCGGAGGTTTTGAGGATGAGAAATAAATAACAGGAGTGTAATTCTGCAGGATTATTATGAAAAACCAAATATAAACAGTGGAATCTTAATGTAATTATTGCATTTATTTATATAACACATTCATGTGCAGGTGATTTTACATTTAAATATGTAAAAATGCCTTTCTTCTCTGTTGAAAGTTAATTTCAACATTTATAGACTGAATCCACTGAAACTATTAGATTGATCATAATAAGAACAACATGTTTATACCTTAAAGATGTTGTTTGTGTCTTTTTATCAGTTAATAACGTGGGGATGGTCTGTTCTGATAATTTCGCTTATTTCCTGGAAATTCCAGAAGCTGAACAGGTGAGTTTCATATTTTACTGTGAACATGATTTTATTAAGTCGTTTTTCAGAAATCTCACATTTTTTGTGTTTATTCTGACCAGAAAATCACTCAGGTGATGAACTGCAACATGTTGTCTGTCCCTCAGGTAAAATATACACTATAAATCAAATATAACATATATTTATCTGCATTCACCTTCATTTACCACTAATTAGTTTCTTGTAATTAGATATTTCTGATGATCTTTCCTCAGGTTACCAGAATAGTCCTTCCAGGCATGGTTGAAAGGTATTTTCACAAACATCCAGAAGTTAAAAGTATTAGATTATAAGATATAAAATGACTTTATTCCCTGTTATTTCCTCTCTAGAGGGACGGGGCTGATCATTAATGTGTCGTCTGTGATGGGCGTTAATCCACAGCCTTTATTGACCCTTTATTCCTGCTCTAAGGTACATGCTGTTTATTTACATGGATGTTATTTTCATTCAGTTCAGTGTGTTTTATCACTTTTACTTCTTGTTTATTTCAGGTGTTTGTAACGTATTTCTCTAAGTGTCTGCATGCTGAGTACAAGTCAAAGGGAATCACTGTCCAGGTAAAGTGTTCCACATATAAACTACACTCATTCATAGCTGTGTCACTACTCAACACAAATAAAACAGGTTACACCAAGAGAATCAGGTTGTACTTGACTGCTGCTGCTGCTGCAAAAGGAAGAAAATATAAAGGCTTGTTATTATTTGTTAGCATTTTAGGAAGCGTGAAAAATTAAATCTTAACAAGTGAAAATGTCTTGTACAATTAGTCCAATGTTAGTAGAGTTATCTTAATAATTTAGATTATTTCAAGATTTCTTTTCCTGATTTGGGTCAATCTTTAAGAAAACAAGACTCACGTCTTCCTGAAAATGTGATTAAATCGACTAACATCAAGAGGAAAAACCTTGAAATCAGCTAAATTATCTGCTAATTCTACTCAATATTGGACTAATTGTACCATTTTTCACTTGCTAAGATTTCATTTGTGTGTGAGTGTGTGAGAGTCTGTGTGTGTGTGTGTGTGTGTGTGTGTGTGTGTGTGTGTGTGTGTGTGTGTGTGTGTGTGTGCGTGTGTGCGTGTGTGAAAAAAGAATATGTGTGTGTGAGTGTGTGTGTGTGTGTGTGCGTGAAAAAAAAGAATATATGTGTGTGTGTGTGAGAAATGTGTGTGTGTGTGTGTGTGTGTGTGTGTGTGTGTGTGTGTGTGTGTGTGTGTGTGTGTGCGTGAAAAAAAAGAATATATGTGTGTGTGTGTGAGAAATGTGTGTGTGTGTGTGTGTGTGTGTGAGAGAGAGAGAGAGAAAAAAGAATGTGTGTGTGAAAGAGAAAAAAAGAATATAAATGTGTGTGTGTGTGAGAGAGAGAGAAAAAGAATATATATATATATATATATAATAGAATAGAATGTCCTTTATTGTCATTGTACATCAAATGTATAACGAAATTGTGTGTATATATATATATATATATATACATATATATATATATATATATATATATATACATACACAAAGCTAATAGAACAAGTACAAATATATAAATTTATATACTAACAAATAATATGCAGATGAAATAAAAGATATAAATATATATATATTAAAGAAGATTATATTAAAGATTAAATTAAAGCAGATAAAATACCAGTAACAGCAGAAACCTTGAAGATAAAACAGAGAAAGGTGCAAAATATAATATTATATATGCATATAAAAGTACTATATTAATTAATGAGACTCAGAGTTGTAATTACAGTAAAACTAAACTAGTAAAATAATACGTATCATGAAAGATGAAGTTATTTGATGATGTATTTACAGTATTCTGTGATTTACTGTACAATACACATCTATTAAATACAGTGATTTTAGTGTATTTATAGTAACTATATTATAATACAGTAACTCTGTGATTTATTGTCAAATATAGACCGATGTAATATTTAACACAGTAAATAACTACAGACTTTGATGTAATGTGTATTTAATGAAGCTGCTGCTGTGATTCTTGGTGGTTTCTCTCTTATTTCCTGTTCCTGTGCTGATTTGTGTCCAGTGTGTGGCTCCGTTGCTGGTTTCCACCAACATGACCAACATGGACGTCAGCTGCTTCGTGAAAAGTGCCCCGGGGTTCGTACGTGAGGCGTTGAATACCGTGGGATATTCCAGCTTCACCAGCGGATGTTTGTCCCACGCGCTGCAGGTCAGAGGTCAAAAAGACCAGAGGAATCTCTGATTCTCCAAATAACGACATCTAAACTCTCTCCTTCTCTTTACTATCAGGAATATTACCGTATATTCTGTAATATGCATTCATTTAACATGAAACCAGAGTTTATTCTTATGCATACATGAAATAAAGTATATAAAATAAGACAACACTAAGGTTTTAAAAACAGCAGACTGCAGGTTAAAAGGTCGAGACTTTTAACTTTTGTCTTTTTCTTTCCTACAGAACGCCGTCGCCTCCGTTCTCCTCCCGAACCGGATCCGTATGTCCACCTTCTTCCTCACAAAACTACGGAACTTTGCAGACAATTGCAACTGTGACGGAAGAAAGAGCAAGAAAAAAGAGAATTTCAGTGAAAAGGAAGAGTAGGAACTGGATTTAATGAGGTGAAGTTACAGATGAGACTCGTACGCTGCAAAAAACTGAAATATAACAGGAAAATATCTGGTTTTTGATCCAATTAGTCCAATATTGAGTAGAATTATCTTATTACAGTCGCTGATCATTTATCTGACAGTCAATTTAGTCTTCTTTAGCTTATAAAATAGATTAAATTGACTAAAATCAAGACAATGCAATAAGATAAAGTAGAATTATCCTGTTCCATTGGCTTAATTTAGTCTATTTATTTATTTTAAATGTGACCAAATTAACCAAAATCAGGACTAATTCTACTAAATACGGTAGAATTTAATCTTTAATTGCTTTGGCAGAAAATTCTACTTATTTCAAGTTTAAGAAAAGGACTAAATTAACCAAAATCAAGGACAAAACTTGAAAAAGGCTAAATTATCAGATAATTCTACTCAATATTGGACTAATTCCACCAAAACAAGATATTTTCACCTGTTAATATTCATTTATTTACAGTTTAGATAGACTCAAATATCTGAAATCAAATCAAGGAAACTGTAACATAAAATACTGTGAAAGACAATACTGTTATATAATTATGACATTGATTTAAACTTTATGTGCATTAAATGTATTTTGGAACATTTTCACCAGCTTTACTCACTGGATTTGTTTGTACATATAATTCAATTTGACAGATGTGACTCAACCTCAGCTTTTATTGCATTTAAGCAACCTTTAAAATACACGTTAGAATTATACAACGTTAGTTTGGCATATGTTTCTATGTCAAACAGCAGTTTCATGTGTTTTATCTCCAGTGACGACCATTAGTACATAGAAGAATTTAAGGCTTTTTCCCCTTTAACCGTTAAGAACAACCAAAAATGTAAAAGCCAAGACATGGAAGCTTTTCAGAAACTTCCTGTTGTGCTTTGTGCAGTGAATTTTGCAAGCTGATATTTCACTTTGGTAACAAACTTGACATGTTGTGAATGCTTCGTTCTTATTCCATCAAAATGTTCCCTTTATGAATCTAACACATACACATTTAACAGCAAAAATAAACAGGTTTGTAGAAGTAAAAAAACAAAAATAACTCACTTCCAGGAAATAAAAAGCAAAAGATATGAAACATTAACTTAACACTGTTTGGGAACAACAACAAAAACACAGTTATTTCACTGTCGTCCTTCACAAAACATCAAATATTCAACATTTCATCCCTGAATATACAAACATTTGTCTATTTAATGTCCTCGGCAACACGTACGGCACTGAACCCGTTTGATTAGAGCTAATTGTTTAGTTTTTAAGTCCTTGACACATTTGTTTTATCTAAAGACAGAAGCTGCTGACCTACATCATATCAACAGGAATTAATTACTCACACGTTAGGATTCCCACGTTTCCTGGTTTAATCACCAAGTCCAGTTCAAGTATATGAAAACAGGAACAAATCCTATTAATGCAAAAAGCCTTAAAGTGGTTTATTGTTGTTTTAAAAGCACTCGGCTCCGTTTCTCAGCTAATAAAACAAAACAAATCAAGTAGAAAAAGCTGAATGAAGTGGAGTTTAACTTTAGTGACGGTGACATTTACTTTTATTACAGTATGTGTTCATTTAATGTGGAACCAGAGTTTATCCTCATTCATACACTGAAAAAAAAGCTGTCTAGTATTTGGTACATTAGTCCAATATTTAGTCAAATTATCTTATTTTGCTAGAAGATAATTTAGATTATTATAAAGAAAATATATTATTAATTTATTTATTATACATTTTTTCTTGATTTTGGTCAATTTACTATTTAATATTAAGATAAAAAAACTCAATTTAATTTTAAGAAAACAATAGTAAATTAACCAAAATCAAGAAAGAAAATGTATAATAAATAAATATATTAATAATATATATTCTAAATAATAATCTAAATTATCTTCTAGCTAAATAAGATAATTTAGATTATTATTTAGAATATATTTAATTTAATAAAAAAAACAAAAAGATTAAATTGACATAAGATAATAGTCCAGTATTCAGTAGAATTATTGTATTCTATTGTCAGATAATTTATCTTATTTCAAGGTTTTTTAGTCAATTTATTCTTTTTTTTTAATTGACCAAAATCAGGAAATTGTATTTAGTAAATTAGACCAATATTGAATTATTATCTTGAATTATCATATTTTTATTGGCATTTATTTATTTTAAGTTTTTCAAAAGTCAATTTAATCTTATTTTTAAGAAAAAAAAAATTAAATAATCTAAATTATCTTAGAAAAGAATAAGATAATTCTACTGAATATTGGACTAATTCTACCAAATACAAGATATTTTTTGTTTAGACATGTTTTTTTGCAGCGTATCTATGAAACCAGTCGGTTAAGATGCATCCAACAACGTAGTAACCATAGTAACCACAGGACCTAGTAACCATAGTAACCTCCAATAGTATTTGACTAAATGTACCAAAAACAGAACTTGTTTAGATTGCAGTTTTTGTTGGATAATAAGATAAATAATCTGCCAAAGCCAAAACGAGACATTTCCACTGGTTTACATTTAATTTAATCTTATTTTAAGAAAAAACTTGAAATAAGTTAAATGATCCTCCAATAGAATAAGATAATTCTACTTAATATTGGACCAATTCTACCAAATACAAGATATTTTTGCTGTTCTTTTGCAGCGAAACCAGTCAGTTAAGATGCATCTAAGGACGTAGTAACCATAGTAACTGCATCACCTAGTAACCACAGCAACCGCCCCATCCTCAGAGGTCGGTGTAGGTGACGGGCGTGACGCCGTGGATCAGCAGCGTGGGTCCCAGCCCGTTGGTGACGGCCTCCAGCTGGGACAGGTAGCGGTGGGCGTGGCTTCTGTGGGCGGGGGGGCGGGGCAAGTAGAGGAACCGCACCGCCGCCGCCGAGCTGTGCTCCAGCAGCATCAGGTTCACCGCCGACAGGAAGTCCTCGGACGGCCCCTCACCCTCCTCCTCCCCCTCCCCCTCCGGCGGGGGCGTGGCCTGGCGGCGCCTCACCACGGCGTCCCACGCCACCACCTTGATGGACGCCCGGATCCTCAGCTTCCTCAGCAGCTCCCGGAACGTCTCCTCGTCCACGGCCCAGCCCTGGTCGCCGGACGCCGCCTCCACGTTCAGGAAGATCCTCATGCGTGCGTGGCGCCACCTGCTGGACATGTTGAGCACGCACGCCATCTGCAGCAGGAACAGGCTGCACACGTCCTGGTAGTGGCGGCGGCTGCAGGGCCGCAGCAGGTCCAGCGGCCACACGTCGATGGTGCGGTCGGAGCCGTCCGCCCGGCCGCCGCCGTCCCGGCCCTCGCCCTGCAGCTGGAAGAAGTAGCGGCCCAGACACACGCTCTTGTTCATCTTCACGCCGTCGGAGATGATGCCCACGTACTCCTCCGGCGTCAGCCAGCGAGGACTCTCCACGTCACGCACCGGGGGGAAGTGGGCCTGCAGCGACGGCAGGTCCACGCCGAAGTTGTCGTCGCCGCCGCCGCCACGACCCGCCGAGGAGTCGCAGAACGCCGTGTCCTGCAGGAAGTAATCCTCCGGCGTGCTGTTGTCATAGAAACCCAGGATCAACATGTTGGGCTTCATGCCGCCTGGTAGAAACGACAGGAAACAACCGGAAACCGGAAAAAATCTAATTGAATCCTCGTTTGAATTTATTTATTTAAAACAGGGACAATGATATTAATGAACATATATTTGAGAAAAAATAATAACAGAATTATTTATATATAAAAAATGTTGTACAGTTTTATTCATGGTTGTAGTAACGGTTTTATTCTTCCAGTAGCAAAGATTTGAGATTATTTGTAAAAATTTTTGAATAAATTCATCCAAAGGGACAAAGTCATTAGTCTTTGTTTCAAAATGGCACCAACAATACACTGAAATACTAAAGCTCATAACTTTTCATGTATAAATCAACATCCATATAAAATACTGTTGATCAGAAACATGTCTCAGTAATAAAACTCATCATTTTGTCCCAATACAACTGTAAATATAGTTGTGATTTTCTGTCTCACTATTAAATATCTTTGCATCTCTAATGTTGTTGTTTCCTTTATAAATCTGCCTTTAAAATGTTGTTTTTTGAATATAAAACTATGTAATTTGCTGCTAAAATCTTGTTATAGATAAAGAAATTTAATTCTTAGTCTTGATTCCTGTTTATTTAGTTCTTTGACCTTAATAAAGTACATTTATACACTAGATTTATTATGATAGTTATAACAGAAGAAGCAAAGTTATGGGGTTTATGTGTCATTGGCAGGAATTTTAGCCTTAATGACCTAATTTTTATTCCTAAAGCATTAAAGCAAAGAGCTGATCATATAAAAATACAATAAAACAGAGAAAAAGCAACAATAATGTTAAAACAGAGTCATTGCAGCAAAAAATATATAAAATTGTGTTTACTATTTATTTAAAACCTAAAATAAGACCAAACTGACCCAAATCAGGAAAAAAAACAATGAAGTTCAATAATTAATAAGATCAGAGTTCAAAGGTCAATTATTTGTCCATAAAATCCTATAAATCCCACTGAGGATCATTCCAGAACATGAAGAATATATTCTGTAAGATATTTATAAAGGAGAAACATTTGTTTTAGTAATAAAACCTGTAATTTTGTCCCAATAAAACTATAAATATAATGAATTTTCTGTCTCGTCATTAAATATCCTTCATCCAAAATACTTCTAATGTTATTTCCTTTAAAAATCAACATTTAAAATGTTTTTTTGAATAAAAATGTGTGTAATTTGCTGCTAAATGTGTGTTACAGATAAAGAAATTGAATTTTTAGACTTGATTCCTGTTTTTTTGGATTCTTTGACCTTAATAATGTTCAGTTAGCTTTATTATTATATATAGTTATAGCAGAAGTAAAAGGATTTAATGTGTTGTTGGCAGGTATTTTGTCTCTTTAGATGAATTTATTCTTATGATTTTACACCAAATCAGACATTAGTGTCAGTAACTTCCCCTACTACAACTGATGTGTTGTTTTTTTAACTTCCCAGACAAATATGAGTCACTTTGACAATAAGCAGGTGACTGAGGATATCCCCAGATAAAACTCTCATCTCACCCAGTCCTGTGATCCTCAGTAGGTGCTGCGTTCCCTGTCTGACGGACGGAGACAGCGTCAGGTCCACGAAGGCCTTCACCCCCAGTTTATCCACCAGACTGAGCCAGAAGTTATACTGCTGCTGGACGGGGTCGGCCGGCAGAGAGTCTGGACACGGGAGAAGCTGATTCATTCACTCATTAATGCACTAAATTAACAGGAAAGCTGCTGTTTAAGAAGCTGCAGAGGAGGAAGTTAATGATGTGATGCTGCAGTGACGCCTGGTGGCCACCAGGGGGCAGACACATAGCAGGGAGTTAATGAGGTGATGCTGCAGTGATGCCTGGTGGCCACCAGGGGGCAGACACACAGCAGAGAGTTAATGATATGATGCTGCAGTGACGCCTGGTGGCCACCAGGGGGCAGACACAGCAGGGAGTTAATGATATGATGCTGCAGTGACGCCTGGTGGCCACTAGGGGGCAGACACAGCAGGGAGTTAATGATGTGATGCTGCAGTGACGCCTGGTGGCCACGAGGGGGCAGACACACAGCAGGGAGTTAATGATGTGAAGCTGCAGTGACGCCTGGTGGCCACCAGGGGGCAGACACAGCAGGGAGTTAATGATGTGAAGCTGCAGTGACGCCTGGTGGCCACCAGGGGGCAGACACACAGCAGGGAGTTAATGACGTGATGCTGCAGTGATGCCTGGTGGCCACCAGGGGGCAGACACACAGCAGGGAGTTAATGTGGTGATGCTGCAGTGACGCCTGGTGGCCACCAGGGGGCAGACACACAGCAGGGAGTTAATGATGTGAAGCTGCAGTGACGCCTGGTGGCCACCAGGGGGCAGACACACAGCAGGGAGTTAATGTGGTGATGCTGCAGTGACGCCTGGTGGCCACCAGGGGGCAGACACACAGCAGGGAGTTAATGATGTGATGCTGCAGTGATGCCTGGTGGCCACCAGGGGGCAGACACAGCAGGGAGTTAATGATGTGATGCTGCAGTGATGCCTGGTGGCCACCAGGGGGCAGACACACAGCAGGGAGTTAATGTGGTGATGCTGCAGTGATGCCTGGTGGCCACCAGGGGGCAGACACAGCAGGGAGTTAATGATGTGATGCTGCAGTGATGCCTGGTGGCCACCAGGGGGCAGACACACAGCAGGGAGTTAATGTGGTGATGCTGCAGTGATGCCTGGTGGCCACCAGGGGGCAGACACACAGCAGGGAGTTAATGTGGTGATGCTGCAGTGATGCCTGGTGGCCACCAGGGGGCAAATACACAGCAGGGAGTTAATGTGGTGATGCTGCAGTGATGCCTGGTGGCCACCAGGGGGCAGACACAGCAGGGAGTTAATGATGTGAATCTGCAGTGACGCCTGGTGGCCACCAGGGGGCAGACACACAGCAGGGAATGAATGAATGAAGGATGCTGGTTGTTTCCTTTAAATCATTTGGGTTATTTCAATTTTTTCTCTTGATTTTGGTCAATTTAGTGTTGTTTTCTTAAAATAAGATTCAATTGTTTGACTTTTATGTTGCCTTGTGACCCATATAAACTGGTGTAAGCCTAAAAACTTGGTACCAGATAGTTTAACTCCCTTAAAAAGATTTTATTTTATTTATTTTAGTTTTTTATTTAGTTTCATATTAATTAAATTAGGTGGATTAAATATTAGACATTTATAATTAATCTTTGGTTACACCATTTGACATTTTGTGTCAAAAAAATTGCACAAAATCATGATTTTGTGAAAAATAAATGATCCAAATGGACTTTTAAATAACAATAATTGATTAATGCTTCTTTTTCTGACTTTTTAATCCTTTTTTTTTTAGAAAACCTTGAAATAAGTAAAATTATCTGCCAATACAATAAGATAATTCTACTCAATATTATCTTCTTAATCATTTTCATGATTTGGGTCAATTTCTTCTTAAAAAAGATTAAAGTAACTAAAATAACTTCATAAGTTAAATTATCTGAGAACAGAACATGATAATTCTACTCAATATTGGACTGTTATCACATTCCATTGTCACATAATTTAGCATTTTGCAGTGTTTGCATAGGAATAAACTCTGATTCCATATCATTTTAACACATATTGTAATAAATAGTGGATGTTAACGAACAACAGAGAATATATAGAGCCTGGCTCTTTACTTCTATATAGAATTATTCTACTTCTAAATGTTTTTAGACAGGACAGAACTCATACAAAGTCAAACAGGTTCCACTTCCTGTTTCTTCAGAGAAACATTCAGGTCTCAAGAGATTAAACATTTACATTTAGAAATGTTTGTAAGACATGAGATAAGTTCACCTGCTGATTTAAACAGGAAACGTTGATCAGTGAGTCAAGGAAAATGACTGAATATGAAATAATGAGTTCACTATGAACTAAAACCAGTAAATATTTACTATAAATAACTGATTTCTCCTCCTTTTTATGTAAAGAAATATGTTATAAATAATAACAGGATTATTTCAGGTGAGATGATAAAATTAATTAAATCATAATAAATGTTGTTATGATTGATGTTTTATTTTCAGCCCATATTTTGAACTTTTTCTCTAATAATTCAGACTTGGCTGATTTTCTTTTTTTCCTCAAGTTTGATCAATTTAGTTTATTTCTTTTAGATTAAACTGTTTGACTTTTTATTTTTTAATCAGTATTTTTATCCCATATTTTAGACTTTTATCTCATATTTGTATATACTATTTCTAATCTTTATTATTTTATTTTATTCTAATTTAATTAATCAATTTTTTAACTTTTAAATTATAACTTTTTAATTAATTATTATTTTAATAATTTTAATCTGTATTTTTATCCCATATTTTAGACTTTTATCTCATATTTGTATATACTATGTCTAGTCTTTATTTATTATTTATTTTTATTCTAATTTAATTTAATTTTATTATTTTTTTTATCTCATATTTTGGACTTTTTATTTCATAATTCAGAATTTGTATCTCATATTTAATACAAATTTAATAAATTAAATTCAAGATAATTCTACTCATTATTGAACTAATTGTATTAAATACAGACTTGATTAAATCAACTAATTATTACAGGAAATTAAAAGTCAAAGTTCAGCAGGAGGAGACTCATTCTGACGTTTAACCACAACCAAACAGGAAGTGCATGAATCAATGTGAATGTGTTTATCTGCAGCAGCTGAAACCAGAAGCAGCAGCAGCAGGTGATTGACAGATAAGGATAATCCAATCTTTCAGCTGCAGATGGTCTGGTCCATGCATCATTACCCAGATCTCCCAGCTGCACGTGGCCCAGCACGAACAGTCCTCCCTTCTTCAGCTGGTTGACGAACAGGATGAGCTGGCAGGAGGAGCGAGGGTTGGCCACCATCAGCAGAACCTGAGGCCGCCAGAACTTCACGTGGTCCTTCCTCACGTCCAGCATCAGCAGGTACTTACGCACCTGGAGATAAACGACACGGTAACAACTACAGGACTGACAGTGGTGAGCAGCGACGGGGAGAAAAACACATGTTTAAGTGTCCTCCAAGAGCAGGAACGTGTGCTAAAGTGCCCTCTAGGAGCTAAAAAGAATGCTTCAATGCCCTCTAGGAGTCAAAATATGTGCTAAAGTGCCCTCTAGGTATAAAAGGTGCCCACTTGGGAGACAAAAGTGTGTTAAAGCACCGTCTGGGAATGAAAACACATGTTAAATTACCCTCTATGAACCAGCACATGCAGCTAGAGTGCTAAGATGCCCTCTAGGAGCTAAAACCTGTGTTAAAGTGCCTTATAGGAGCCAAAACCTGTACTAAGGTGCCTTCTTGGGGGTCAAAACGTGTACTTAATTGCCCTTTAGGAGCCAGAATGCATGCTTAAGTACCCTCTATAAGCCAAAATGCATGCTAAAGTGCCCTTTTTAGGAGCAGAAAGTGCCTTCTTGGGTACCAGAACTTGTGGTAAAGCACCCTCTGGGAATGAAAACGCATGCTAATCTGCCCTCTAGGAACCAAAACATGCATTAAAGTGCCTTATAGGAGCCAAAACATATGCTAAGGTGCCTTCTTGGGAGCCAAAACGTGTGCTTATGTGCCCTTTAGGAGCCGGAATGCATGTTTAACTGCCCTCTCAGAGCCAAAATGCATGCTAAACTGAGAAAAAACATGCTAAAGTGGTGTCTTTGAACCAAAAATGTGTGCTAAAGTGCCCTTTAGGAGCCAGAATGCATGCTTACGTGCCTTTTTGGGAGCAAAAACATGCTAAAGTTCCCTCTAGGAGCAAAAAGTGCCCTCTTGGGAGCCAGAACTTGTGCTCAGGCACCCTCTGGGAATGAGAATGCATGCTAAATTGCCCTTTAGGAACCAAAAGTGCCCTCTAGCAGCTAGAAAAAGTGCTAAGGTGTCCTCTACAAGCCAAAACACATGATAAAGTGCCCTTTTGGGAGGCTAAAGTGTCCTCTTTAAGCCCAAAACATGTGCTAAAGTGCCCTCTAGGAGCAAAAACATGTGCTTAGATAGCCTCTAAGAGCAAAAAGTGCATGTTTAGAGCCAGAATGCATGTTTAAGAGCCAAAACGCATGCTAAACTGCCCTTTTGGAAGATAAAACATGCTAAAATGGCCTCTTTGAGCCAAAAACGTGTGCCAAAGTGCCCTGTTTAGAGGCAAAGACACACTATACAGCGATGCCAGACACCTGGAGGACTCCCTACCTGGTGGAAGATGAGGGCCTGGCTGATGTAGCCCCAGCTGCTGGTGGGGGACCTGTAGTGCAGGAACAGCAGCAGCAGCAGCAGCAGGACGATGCTGCCTGACGAGTAAACGGGATTAATGACGAACATCATCACCAGGCAGCTCACGATGCCCAGCAGGCAGGTGTGCCACGAGAAGAACTGGAACGTCGGCCTGGGAAAGAAGTTATTATCCACCTAGGATAGGAAGTCAACGTGTCTCTTATAGCGAATTTATGGATTTATCCTCACGGTTTACCTGAAATTAGGTGCTGATGCCCATTCCAGAGCCAGACAGGCCAGGTCCACAGCAGCGTAGGCCAGGAGGTAGAAGACTGTTACCAGGCTGGCCACAGCATTCAGCTGACCAGCAAACACCACACACTGACACACACACACACACACACACACACACACAAACAGAATCAGCTGCAGATCTGAACAACACATGCATCAGAAAGTGCAGGAAGTCGTCTCACCTGCACCAGGCCCCAGGTGTAGAGCACGGCCACCCACGGGTTCCCAGAGCTGGATGTGATGGCAGCTGGAGCTAAAGGCAAACCTGCAAAAACACAGAAAACAGCTGGTAATCAGCTGGTAATACACATTTATTTATTCATATACTTTATTTACCATGGAGAACAAACTATGTAGTTGATCGGCACAAATTTCTACAGATGTCTCCTCTTTTTTTATGTAAATATAAATATTTAGGATTTATTTCAATTTATTTAGGAGAGATGACACAAAAAACACTATAACATCCTGGTTATTCCATATAGAAATGAATTATAGTAGAATAAGATAATTCTACTCAATATTGGACAAATTGGAACAAAAACTAGACATTTTCCTGATTTGGGTCAATGCAATGAATTATTTATTATTTTCTATTTAATTTAATTAATTAATTTATTTTTATTTTAGTCAATTTAGTCTTGTTTTAAAGAAAACAAGACAAATATGACGTTCTTAAGATTTAATCGACTAAAATCATAATAAAAATGAAGCATAATAAATAAAAATAATAATAAAAACAACATTTTTCTTCAGTTTTATTTTCTTGAGTTTAGTCAATTTAGTCTTGTTTTCTTTTAGATTATTATTTTTATCTTTTAATTTGTATGTTTTGGACTTTTTCTCTAATAATTCTGACATGGTTGATCATTTTTATTATTTTTATTTTTAATTATTATTTTTTTATTTTTATTTCATAATTAATTTCAATTTTAATTTCTTAATTCTGATAATTTGTATTTTTATCCCGTATTTCAGACTTTTTCTCTAATAATTCTGACATGGTTGATAATTGTTATTTTTTATTAGTATTTTGTAAAAATTTTATTTCATATTTATTTGATCAATTTAGTCTTGTTTTCTTTTATTCATTTTTTTATCTTTTAATTTGTATTTTTATGCCGTATTTTGTACTTTTTCTCTAATAATTCTGAATATTTATCTCTATTAGTTGTATATACTATTTCTAGTCTTTATGATTTATTTTATTCTATATTATTTAGGCTGCATGCATCATATGTACATGTGCTGAATGTCAATAAAGAATCCTTGAAAGAAGATAATTGGACTCCTTGTATTAAATGCAAGATATTTCCCCCTGATAACATCGGACCTTTTAACTTTTACAACATTAAAATGCTGCTACGATGAGGATCAAGCTGCGTTTTTACCGAACAGCTGGTCCAGAGCGAGGGCGTGAAGGATCCGCGACGCTCCGATCATGGAGCACATGGCGGCAGACAGAGAGGCGCAGTAAATCCCTACGGTGACAAACGGAGGCCACAGGTTGATTTTCTGGAGGAATCCGTAGTCCTGGATCAGGAGAGTCCTGCAGGAACCACATGAAACCCAATGTTACTGTTCCAGGAGCAATATATATCACAGATCAGATACATATATGTATCTGATTTAGGTCACTTTTTGTCTCGTTTAAGTTTTAAATAAAGTTTTTTTTTATCCGTTTTAGATTTTCTGTGTTGTAGATTTATTTTAACACCAAGTTTAAGTCCATCACTCAAAATAAGTCAGAGATATTGAATGAAATAAGCAAAACTTCCCTTTAATATTACTAATAATGAATGAGAATAAACACCATTTTCATTAGTTTTATATTTATTATATTAGTCTCTGACAATATCCCTTATTTATTATAGTAGAGTATTGTCCAGTAATGAGTTGGTTATCACCTGTCACAGGTGGCACTGACCACGATGAAGAGCAGCAGGTAAACGGTGAACGTGTAGAAAACAGCGACGATGGTTCCTTTAGGGATGGAAACGCTGGGAGTTTTTAGATCTCCTTTAAAAGCACGAGGAAAAGAGGCGTCAGGATGCATTTATATAAACTCTGATATGATTTATACAACACAGGGTTCCTGCAGAGTTTACATTTTATAAAATATATCAGTGTTTTTGTCTATTTTATACAGAAGCAACTAAAACAATGGAAATTCAAGACCTGGAAATCACTAAAATCTATTCCACAGGAATCTTACAAAGCAAAACAGCAGTAAATGCATTTAATTAGTTATTATTACAAAGAAAATATACAATAATATGCAAAATAATAATGAAATATATATAGTTCTGAAGTAACAATAGTGCTACATGTCCAATAATCAACTACTTAACCTGTTAAACTCCAGTGTCCCCCTGAGATTGCTCCACTAGTCATGTACAAATATAGTGAAGCTATACATCAAATTAAACAGGAGAAACTCCACTACAAGCACATATAAGTCATATTTACACACACCAAACACAACTCCAACACCAAGCTAATTAATTAACAAATATGAAAATCGGTATACGATCATAAAGCCAACCCACTCGCCACATTTTGATGGCTAGCGCTCTGATACTTCATGTTATACAAACGACATCTCATATGAAAGCTGAGACTGTGACGAGTCCAACGGTACCATCAGTGTAGCTTTATGACAAAAACTCAGTAAACTAGCAGCCAAAAAACACTAAAGGAAAAAGTCGCTTGTTTGAAGCGACTAACAAAAAATGTGTTTTTTTGTTGCTGTTTTGGGATGAAAATGTTTATTTGAGATCAATAAATGGTCGTTTAGTGTCGACCAACATCTCTGTGTTTATTCCAGACATACCCTACTGACTATGGGTATGTCCTAAACCTAATAAAGGGCTGGAGGTCAAGGGGTTAATATGGAGAACAGGAAAAGTTTAAGGTTGTTTTC
Organism: Lepturacanthus savala; assembly: GCA_030544235.1. NCBI lineage: Eukaryota > Metazoa > Chordata > Actinopteri > Scombriformes > Trichiuridae > Lepturacanthus > Lepturacanthus savala. The sequence goes on from CM060479.1 coordinate 3,220,832, forward strand.
CTCAGTTCTGCTGCACTCGTTTTGCTATACATGCATATGTATATATATATGTATATATACGGTAAATAGAAGGTGATTTGCAGCTTTAACCTGACATGTTGGCTCCAGCCATGATTCCTGTGCAGCTGGTGAACATGACAGCGAACACGGAGGCGAAGGACATGACGGAGTTGGTGCTGTAGTCCAGAGAATAACCAGCTGGGGATGAGAAACAGGAATAAATAAAGAAACCAGAAACATGTGCAGCTGAATTCACTCTCAGATCCTCCACTAACCCTGATGACCACAGGTGTCAAGGAAATATGTACAAATACTCACTTAAGTAGAAATTCAGGGTATTTATAGTTTACTGGAGAAATTATTTTTACTTCTACCCCTTAGATTTTCATGCAATTACCTGTAATCCCGTTTGTTGCCATGACAACTGCAGCCAAAATGTGATTTTCTGCCAGAAAGTGCATTATTTAACCTGCTCTGTGCACTAAATTATAACCAATGCAGCCTGTTTTACTGTTAAAATACCTTTAAAAGCTTAATAGAACATGTAAAAAAGACTTTATCAGTTTCCAGAAAGTGATGGCAGCTTATATATCACAAAAACAGCTAAATCTCTGCCCAAAAAACTGATTTTTTCTATTAATTTTACTTTTATACTTTTGATAATTTTAACTTTTGAGTAAATAGTGACCAATAGAGCAGTTTTCACTGTTAAAATACCTTTAAATGAACAATACAACACATAAAACATCTATTATAAACATATAATTACAGCTCATATATATTACTGGGAGTTAAAGGTTGGTTCTGAGTATGAATATATAGTTTATTTAATAGTTTTAACTCAATCTTATTCAAATGCTTTTAAAGGGACAGTACATATTTTGATGAATAGGCTAATTTTTTTCATTGTTTTTACTTTTATACTGAGTGTTCGTATTTAATCTTATTTAATTTTCATTCATTTAAATCTTTTTTCCCTTTTAAACTGTTCATAAACCATCATGTGTTAGAGGTAAGGAACAGGAATATTGATAGAATAGTTATTAATAATGAATATTAACATTGATTTTTGGGGTTTTTGGACATTCTTTGGATAATTAAACATGCAGCAGGATGGATTAACTTAACTTAAATATACATATCTTAACTTTCTTAACTACTACTTCTTTTTAAAAGCTCTTTCTAGCTCCTCGGCCACTCACAGCCCAGGTTATTCTTCAGCGTGCTGCTGCTGTATCCCGTGTAGCTGGCGTTGAAGTGGAGGCTCTGGTTCCCTGGACCTCGGTGGGTGATGATGAAGTTCTGGGGCCCGACGGCCACGGAGCTGATGAAGATGGACAGCAGCGACACGGTGACCACCAGCAGGATCACGAAGGCCGTACGGGAGTAGATGTGAGCCCCCACCAGACAAACCAGCAGACACAGCAGCAGGACCACCGCCGAGTACAGGACCGTGAACCAGTAGCCCTGAGGGAGGACCCGGACCCCCTCAGACACCGAGGACTCTGGGAGGAACAGATTATACAGGTTTATATCGAATTATAATAGAATAATTAGGTATATTATAAGGTAAAGAGACACTTTACTAGAAATATACAAGAGAAACAGTTACAGGGATGAAGATATGTATAAAAAGAAGTATAATAATACAAAACAATACAATATTAAATATTCAAATTAAACTTTATTAACTCAGATATGATCAACAGTTAAAATCAACAGTAAACAGCAACACCAAACACAAGAATAAACAATATTAAAGCATTGATAAGTATTAATAGTATAAAATAAAAAAACAAATAGAAATAAAAATAATATAATATAATAAAGAAAAAAAATACAAACTTATGAAAATAGTTAGAAATTAATGTGATAGAACTAATCAATTAGCTTTATTGACCGTTAATTAAAGATCAGGCTTTAATGGATAAAGCTATTTGTAGTAAAGATGTAAATATATCAAACACACACACACGTGCACACATACATGCGTGCACACACACACACACACACGTGCGCACACAGTATCTGATTTCTAATTTGAAGTACAGTCAGTGCATTAACATTAGATCTGCAACTAATGACTATTCTGTTAGTTGAATAATCAATTACTGAAAAGATCAATTATTTCTTTGGTTCATTAAATGTCAATCGCTGTTTCCCAATCAGACCAACAGTCCACAACCTAAAGATCATCAGTTTATTATTATAGAGACTAAAGAAACAAGGAAATAATCAGAGAAGAGAAGCTGGAACCAGAGAATTTGGACGTTTCCTAATTAAAAATGACTCAAATTGATTAATCAATGATTCAAACAGCTGCTTTGATGGATTAAACAAACCGGTAAGAGATGATAACGACCAGGACTCACCAGGATCTGATCCAAACACATCCAGAATGGCTTCCACTAGACCCAGGACGTATTCTCCACAGGCACAAACTTTGGCCAAAAAGAACATGAGGCCGATGCTTCCTCCGAACTCTGGACCCAGAGATCGACTGATCATGTCTGATCAGATGTAGTCAAGAAAGACGGATGGAGCTGAAACATCAGGGAAAACTACAACAGATAAAAAGAATTTAAGCTTTTAAAAAACACAAAATCTATATAAACTAGTTTTAACATTTTTATCTTTTTGAACTTGTTCATTTTAAGGCCTTTTGGTGTCAGCATCTCAGTCTCAGCATCATTTTAAAACCTTTACATGACGCAATAAACTAATCTTACACCTTATTTTGCTAATATTTTTTTATTATTGTTATTATTATTATTACTTTTAACATGGACATGGTAAAAAATATTTGTATTACTTAAAATGGCCTAAATAATATAAAAATAATATCAAATAATATAGATAATAAATAATAATAATAAATATAATAAAAGTAATATAAAATAATACAAATAATCATAAAATAAATATAAAATACAAATATAATAAAAATATTAATAATAATTTATAAATAATATAAAAAATATATTTATGTAATATATATAATAGTTTCATGCTATGAAAGTTAATAATATTTATTTATTTCCAATTATAATCTGTTTAGAAAAAAGAACCTATAACATCAAAATTGAATTAAATGTAAAAATAATAATAACAATATTAATAAAGGTGAAAATTTTCCCAAATTCTGAATAAAAGACAACCTTTATTTGTGAGACAATGATGCTCACATGTCAACTGTCCATGAGCAATAGGGATATCCTGGTCATGTGACCTCATAAATTGTATGTCTTTCAAAATAAAAGCCCCCTTTTCGCACCCTACTGTAAAAATGTAGATTTTCTATCACAGCTTTTTAGAAAAATGAAGATAAAGTAATTGATGCCATGTAGCAACACTATATAATAGAGGGTTAATGTCCTCTCTAGAGTTTTTATTCTTTATTGTCCCTTTTTCTGTCTCTTCAGTTTTATTTTTTCCTCTACAGGTTTAGGATACAGTAGGCTCCGCCTCCTTGAATGGCCCCGTTGGTGGAGATGGCACAGATGGACAGAATGGTGAGGGCGATGATGGTGTAGGCTACGACCAGCATCAACAGACCCTGCAGCAGCCCGGCGTGACCCACCACGAATCCTGCAGGCACAGATCAGACCTGCATCAGAGACCAGAACCAGAACCAGAACCAGAACTTTCTGGGTTTTTCCTCACCGCTCCTCAGGAACAGCACGATGCTGAACATGGAGAGGACGGTGGGCACCATCACCCCGAAGAAGGTGTTGAGCTGCCGGGGGCCTTTAGCCGGAGCCTCGCCGCTGGACTCTGGGCTCGGGTCCGACACGGCGCCGCACGTTACCGCGGCAACGCTGAGGCCGCACACCCCCGTGGTGATGAGAGGGGTCCTTTCGTTGGACATGGCTGCAGGAGTGGTCTAGTAGCGCCTGTTTAAAAAGACAAGAAGACATGAATAAATGAAGGCAGGATTCAAACATGGAACATTAATTATAATTAACATAATTAACTAATTAATGCTGCTTCCTCCTTGGCTCCTAAACATCATATTTCTATCGATAACCTTTGTGGTTGTAGAGATAATCCAGATTTATTATCATTTATAGCAGGAAAACTGAGAAATAAACCTGGATTTCCAATCTGAACATGTTCCAACTCGCTCAAAAACAAATATGCAAATAAAAAAATCTAGAAAAGTCACAAGTCAGAGTCACCTGATGTTAACATGATTCATCGACCTGTTTTTAAACGTTTCTACGCTATCAGGCTTCCATCTGCAGATACAACAAATAAACAATGATCAGGATCAAGAACTGAAACTCCTCTGTGTGTGTGTGTGTGTGTGTGTGTGTGTGTGTGTGTGTGTGTGTGTGTGTGTGTGTGTGTGTGTGTGTGTGTGTGTGTGCCTCTTAATGAAAGCGACTCACACCTGAGGTCGGTATTTACAGTCAGCTGATTCACAGCTGCACGTCTGTTTTAACATGAAAACCCAACCCTGCACACATCCAGTCTTTGGTTCTAATCTTCACATGCCACAATTTGACTCTTCCTCCTTTTTCCTCCTTTTTCCTCCTCTTCCTCCATTCATCTCTCACTCTCATGTGTCTAAAACATCCCTCTGCAGTTATTAGATCAGCTTCTGAGTCACATGATGGGAAACATTGACTAAAGCATCTGACTAAAACAAGCCTTTCCTGCATTATTTGGACAGTAGTTTGTCTATTTACAGCATCTTTTTTTAAAAAAATGTCATTTTTTGATGCAGAATATGTATAATTTTCACTATTTTCTGACATAGATAGAAAAGCAGAACCTATAAATGATGTAAATCCTGGATTCCGCCTAATCAGACAGATGTTTAATCTTTTTAAACCTGCTATATTTTCTATAATTGCACAACATTCACAAGTAATTGTGTAAATGTGATCATCATTTTCTATTAGGGAAGCTGATAATTCGATGAGAAATGAACGTTTCACCTTCTCCTTTTCTGAAAGTTTAGATTTCAGCATTTTGATATTTAGAACAACAAGCAGAGGGCTTTTATTTTGAAATAAATAAGTGTGTGATGACTCAGCAGCATTCATGTTCTATAGTGTCTGTTTCTTTTAATTTATATATATATATATTTTAATGAATTACTATGACACACATCACAAAAATCAACTTCTCCTTTTGCTCCTTTCTTACTGTGAGAACTGTATTAGAGTATTTGTGAGGAAATATAAATAAAGTTTTTTTTATTTTGTATTTTTTTTAAAGAGGAATTCAGTTTTTGGGTGGATAGTGGAACCTCAGATTTATTATTCAAACAAACCTTCAACCTTTACGCTGAAAACTGATTCCAGACCCCCCGAAACCACCTGACAGGCCCTCTTAGGGTCCCCGAACCCTACTTTTTGAACCAAATCGGTCACCAAAATAAAGGTTTTCCGTCACATTTACGTCGCGGGAGGGCGGAGCTAATGCGACACACAAACTTTAGGTGTTTAAGCCGCGGAAATGTGGAAAAAAGACGCAGAATTGTGCGGGATTTTGTTGTTTTTTTGCGGGGGTTCACGTTTGTTTACACTGTGAAAGGCAGGAAGTGACAGTAAAGAAACACCAACGCGTCCTTGAACGCAGCATCTATTTAAAAAAGTGCACTAGACTGCGCGTCCGCATCATAATAAACTAATAAAAGAAGGTTACATCCAGGATGGTTTAAATCCGGATTGGAGCTGAAATGGGGGCAGCCAAAGACTCACCCAGGACGCGCAGTCTGATCCACTTCCTGGTCCGGATGCTCCAGACTCTGGTCTGCGCCGAACCGCCTGCGTCTTTGGATCAGGTGTTGGGGGGGGGGGTTGGCACAAGCCGCCAGATGCGCAATGTGGAGCGGGCGGATGTTCCCGCAGCGGCAGGACACCGGGCACCGGAGAGTTTGGGGAAGACAAAAAAAAAGATGCTGTACGAAAAAAACAAAAAAAAACAAAAAAACGTGCTGCTGCCCAATAACAGCGCGGCGGCTCCGACCCGCCTCGTGCGCTGTTATTTGCTCAGAAAGTGTCACGGGAGAGCGGAGAACCGCCCACGTGACTCAACCAGAAACGCAGCGAACGCAGCGAACGCACCACGCTGCGAATAAATAAGTAAAGGTGGTCGGAGGAGGCCACGCCCCTTTATTTACACGGGGGCGTGACGTCACGGTCTAAGTCAATTCTGGTTTTCTCCAAATGTGTTTTTTTACGCACAAAACAAACAAGTTGTCACGCGCGCGCGCGCACACACACACACACACGTTATCATGTGAAGTTGGAGGCTGTTATTACATTTATAAGCAGCAGAGGTCGCTGCGGCCATTTATTTTATATTACTAAACCATTTTTATAGTTTATTAATCCATCGATTAGTAAATCGATAAATAAATAAATTAGCAGTTTGGTTCATAAATCTAAACTCCATCTTTTTTTTGTCCAGACCAACAGTCCACAAATCAATTATCATTAATTAATGTAATAGCTGGCAACTAATTGGTTAATCAACTAATTGTTTCAGCCCTAACACACACACACACACACACACACACACACACACACACACACACGCACACGCACACACTAGAAGTGGAACTAATGAATCTTTTGATATATAATTAATCTAATATATAAACTCTAAAATCCAGTCTACAACCCTTTACATGCATAAACAAACCAGCTTTATAACATTATGTTGTTTATTATTGACCAGACACGTGTTAGCATGTGATGAAAAGTAAATATATTTACTCAAGTACTTAATTTTGAGGTACTTTTACCTTTGACTGTGGTACTTTCTACTCTATTATATTTAATTTAGCAGGTTTAGTTACTTTCAGATGCAGATTTGAATATAATACATGTAAATAATATACTTTAATATTATATTAAATAAAAGGATATTATAATATCTAAACTAAAACATTAAAATACTCTCACATTATTGATTAAACTCAAATAGTATAATATAATATACTGATATAACACAGAATAAATGACTTAGAAGTAGTAACTTCACTGGAAGGGCATTTTATCATTCTTTTACAATGGAAGGGCACCATAAAGGACATTTTATCACCTTTTTATGCTGGAAGGGCACCTTAGAGGGCATTTTATCATGTTTATACAATAAAGGGGCACCCTAGAGGGCATTTTATTATGTTTATACAATAGAAGGGCACCCTGGAGGGCATTTTATCACATTTATACAATAGAAGGGCACCCTAGAGGGCATTTTATCACATTTATACAATAAAGGGGCACCCTAGAGGGCATTTTATTATGTTTATATAATAGAAGGGCACCCTAGAGGGCATTTTATCACATTTATACAATAGAAGGGCACCCTAGAGGGCATTTTATTATGTTTATATAATAAAGGGGCACCCTAGAGGGCATTGTATTATGTTTATACAATAGAAGGGCACCCTAGAGGGCATTTTATTATGAAATTTCTCTCCTGGAAGGCATTTTATCATGTTTTCTGTACTGTAAGGCCGCCCTCTATCATGTTGTCCTATATACTGAGCTACTGTAGAGGGCGCTATCATGTCTTATGGGTGTTTATACCTAAATGGCACTTTTCTGGAATTAAAATTAGTATTTTTTAGACTCTGGAATCAGGGTCTGTCCCCCCCTTGGTTTCACTTATTCTGCTTTACCCTGCAAAACATTGAACACTCAGATATTTAAATGTTCATATATAAACCCTAAACTCACAGTTTCATCCTCTGAACAGGAAAAACAACTGAAACCATGAAGAATGTGAACCCTGCAGAGGTCTGATCAGAGGGGGGTCATGGGATTTACTGGTATATTTAAGAGATGGGTGTGGTTGGAGCGTGTTTCCCGGATTTAAAGGATCTTTCTGCGAGCGCTCAGCGCGTGATCCGGCGGCTCAGTTTCTGAATGATGATATTCACAGAAGAAGAAGAAGAGAGAAAAAACAGGAACCGTGCGGATCTGACCGAGAGACGCATTATTACCCTGCAAAGACGAAGAAGAAGAAGGAGAAAAGACGCAGCCAATCTGCTGATGGGTTGATTTCTTGCATGCACACACACTTTTCTCTTTTTTTCTCCTCTCTCCATCTCATTATTTGTACATGAGGCACTTTGCGGATTTGACTGTGGTGATTCTCGGCCTGATGTCCTGATGAAGTGTCGGAGGGAGGAGGAGGAAACGCTCAGAGGAAGGAAACGAGGATAACGTCACGAAAAGCAGAATCGGAGTAAAAAAAAAAAAAAGCGGACTGAATAGTATTTAATGGACAATCCTTGATGCGGCCGCAGGGAACCGAACCGACGCGTTGTGTTTTCTCCTTATTTTTATTTATAACCGGACAAACAAAGATGCTTTTGTTAACTTGAAAAGAGGAAAAAAAAGGGGGAGGTAAAGCATTTTTTTTCGGAAGAAGGAAACGACAACAGCAGCAGCAGAAGCAGCAAGATCTCATCTTCTTTTTCTTTTCTTTTTTTGGCTTTTTGAGCTCAACTAAAGCAGAAAAATGATGGAAACGTGTCGTTCGCCTTTTCACTGAAGAATCTGGAACATATTCCACCCCAGAAAAAGAGAAACAGAATCGTGACACACGGGGAGATAATAAGCGGATTGCTCATCATCTTTTTTTAAATGAGTTATAAAGACATTAGTTAAATCCTGCACAGGATTTTCCTTCTTTCTCCCCTTTTCTCCTTTTTTTATTTAACAAAAACACCAGGAAGGAAACACAAAAAGCAGCCAAATCATCGGGAGAATTAACAGGTAGCCAGCTCCTTATATGCAGCTGCATTGTGTTTTAAACAGAATAAGATGGTGGGTGCTGATGTGCCTGTTTCACGGCATCATTCCGATTAAATTCATTTATCTAACATCCGCATTGTCGGGGCTTCACAATGTGAAACGAGAGGAAAAAAGGGCCTTCATCAGCCGGACGGATCGATATGAGCTGCAGGCCTCTGCTGCTTCATTTCAACAGGAAATAAAACCTTTTTTATCAATTACACCCTGTTTTACTGCAGCGTTTGCTGTGTTTTTTAAAAACAGAGCGGAGCTTATGAGTGTGTGTGTGTTTCCTGGTATGTGTGTGTGTGTGTGTGTGTGTGTGTGTGTGTGTGTGTGTGTGGGCTCTTCTTGTCTCCTCCAGTTGCAGATGAAGCCATGTTGTTGGTGTAGTTGCACATCAGGGATGTGCATTTCAGAAAGAGGTGGGGCCAACACTTGTGCATCTTTGTCAGTTTTTACATCCTGCATCTCTGCAGGTGTCAGAATGAAGCAAAAACAGACAAAAATGACATTTAAGGTGTGTTTCTCACATGCATTTTGCAGATTTTCATGCAAAAAAAGGAGCATTTTGAGCATCTGGCTGTGGCCTGATCTCTTGATGCATCACCCCCTCCTTCCTCAGCTCCTCATTGGCTAAATGAGCAGCTGTGCATTTTAGAAAGAGGTGGGGCCAACACTTGTGCATCTTTGTCAGTTTTTAATGTCCTGCATCCTGGCAGGTGTCAGAATGAGAGATGTGAAGCAAAAACAGGATGAAAATGCATGCGTTTTGCTGATTTTTCATGCAAAAAAGCAGGATTTTTAACATCTGGCTGTAGCCTGGTCACTTGATGCATCCTCATTGGCTAAATGAGCATCTGGATGGAGACGTTGGTGTAGTTACACATCAGGGATGTGCATTTCAGAAAGAGGTGGGGCCAACACTTGTGCATCTTTGTCAGTTTTTACATCCTGCGTCCCTGCAGGTGTCGGAATGTGACATTTCTCACATGGATTTTGCAGATTTTTGATGCTAACATGCAAGAAAAAACACTATTTTGAGCATCTGGCTGTGGCCTGATCTCTTGATGCATCACCCCCCTCTTCCTCAGCTCCTCTTTGGCTAAATGAGCAGCTGTGCCAGGAGATGGAGACGTTGGTGTAGTTGCATTTCAGAAAGAGGTGGGGCCAACACATCTTTGTCAGTTTTTACTTCCTGCATCCCTGCAGGTGTCAGAATGAAGCAAAAACAGACACAAATGAGATTTAAGGTGGGTTTCTCACATGCATTTTGCTGATTTTCATGCAAAAAAAGCAGTATAGCTGTGGCCTGAGCTCTTGATGCATCACTCCCTCTTTCCTCGGCTCCTCATTGGCTAAATGAGCAGCTGTGCATTTTAGAAAGAGGTGGGGCCAACACTTGTGCACCTTTGTCAGTTTTTAATGTCCTGCATCCTGGCAGGTGTCAGAATATGTGATATGAAACAAAACCAGGATGAAAATGCATGCGTTTTGCTGATTTTTCATGCACAAAAAACAAGATTTTGTGCATCTGGCTGTGGCCTGGTCTCTTGATGCATCACCCCTCTTTTCCTCAGTTCCTCATTGGCTAAATGAGCATCTGGATGGAGACGTTGATGTAGTTACACACCAGGAATGTGCATTTCAGAAAGAGGTGGGGCCAACACTTGTGCATCTTTGTCAGTTTTTACTTCCTGCATCTCTGCAGGTGTCAAAATGAAGCAAAAATAGCCAGAAATGGCATTTAAGGTGTGTTTCTCACATGGATTTTGCAGATTTTTCATGCAAAAAAAGCATATTTTTGAGCATCTGGCTGTGGCCTGGTCTCTTGATGCATCACCCCCTCTTCCTCAGCTCCTCATTGGCTAAATGAGCAGCTGTGCCAGGTTACACATCAGGGATGTGCATTTCTGAAAGAGGTGGGGCCAACACTTGTGCATCTTTGCCAGTTTTTAATGTCCTGCATCCCTGCAGGTGACAGAATGTGAGATTTGAAGCAAAAACAGCACAAAACGCTGCTTTTCTCACGTGCATTTTGCAGATTTTTTAATGCAAAAAAGCAGGATTTTGAGCATCTGGCTGTGGCCTGGTCTCTTGATGCATCACCCCCCTCCTTCCTCAGCTCCTCATTGGCTAAATGAGCAGCTGTGCCAGGAGATGGAGACCCATGATGCGCCCCTTTTGGCTTCCATTAGTGCCGTGTGATCCATCTGGTCGCAGGTTCCCCTCCAGGGAACGCTGACCTACTGTAGATAATTGCAGCTTCCTCGCTCTTTCTACAGTTTTTTTTATTTTAAAGCTGTTATCGTTAAACTTGAACGTCTGCACGGATGTAAATGTGCACAGTTTTTTTTTTTTTTTGTTTGATAACTGAGCTCCTGTCAGGAACAGGAAAAGCTGCTTCCTTGCTGAAAGGGTGATGTGTGTGTTTGACCCCAGTTGGCCCACAGCAAAAAAAAAAAAAAAGGGATTCTAGTTTAGGAAATGAGACTGCAGCTATTCCTGGACATATTCATCTGCTGGGTTTATTATGAGGATGACCATGGGGGGACGTATAGATGACCGCGTCCCACATTTCACTAACAAGTTCTCTGGGCTTTTTTTTTAAGGGAGTTTGGCTCCGAATCTGCTGCTCTGGCTGCTCAGTAGCAGCTTAGTCATTACACATTATTCTCCTCCGTTAAACCACACGTAAAGAGATTACAGACACTGTGTGGATCCAGTAAATTTAGAGATTAAAATGTGTGCGGATTACAGCGGCTAAATAATATACATCCTGTGTTTTTTTTTAGATTTAGAGACTCTGATATTTTCAAATTTTCCTCCAAACTTAACAGGACTAATCCAAGATGAGTGAGCTGGAGCAGCTTCGCCAGGAGGCCGAGCAGCTAAGGAACCAGATAAGAGTGAGTTAAATGTCTTATTTTATTCCTTATCTACATTTATATGATGCTGTATTATACGTTTTATACTCATGGATCATACTTGTGTTACAGGATGCCAGGAAAGCATGTGGAGATTCAACCCTGACACAGGTAAATGCACCTGAACAGACTGTTGAAGTGTTTTTATGCATCAAATCTCATTAAAAATCAGTCATTTTATTCTGAAAATATCTTTACCTTGAAGCTGCATGAGTTTGTGATTTCATAATACAAAGATAGATGATGAATTTATGATATTTTATCCACAATTTCTGCCTCCATCATCTCCAGAAGTCTGTATTTATTAATATATATAATGATATTATTATAATTAACCTTTACATCCTTTATTATACTGCAGATAACCACATTTATTGATATATAACTAACATATATAACCATATTAATATTATTAAAATGTCCTTTACTATATTGTATATATAGTAAATGACATGTTATGGTTTTATATATTACTTATTTATTAATAAATGTTGATTTTTGGAGATGACATAGGCAGAAATTGTGGATAAAACATCAAAGATTCATCATCTATGAATATATAATCGATCAATCGACCAATTATTCAATTAATCAATTAGTTTAATCCACATGTGCAGACATATCTGGAATATTTAGTAAAACCTTAAATCTCATTAAAAATCGGTCCTTTTATTTTGAAAGCCGCATGAATTTTATGATTTCTCAACACAAAAATAGATGAATTCATGAATTCTTGATGTTTTATCCACATTTTCCACCTTCATCACCTCCAGAAGTCTATTAATTAATATACATAATGATTTTACTATAATTAACCTTTACATCCTTTATTAAACTGCAGATAACCGCAGGTCTGGATCCTGTCGGGCGGATCCAGATGAGGACGAGACGCACCCTGCGTGGTCACCTCGCTAAGATCTACGCCATGCACTGGGGGACGGACTCCAGGTGAGATTATAGATTATAGATTATAGATTATAGGAGCTGGTTATTGATGCATTGATTGTGATTAAAGCCTTTTACAGTTCTGATCCTGCACGTTATTTAAAATAGGTGTCGGGCGACGTCTAACAGCTGTTTTAATGGTTAATTCATCTATTGATCAGTGAAGTGATTAATCAAATGGATGAAGATTCAACCTAAAATGTCTTTTTTTGTCCACAACCCAAAGATCATCAGTTTATTATTATAGAAGAATAAAGAAATTTATATTTTATTTGTTTAATTGTCTCTAAAGAATATTTATATATAAAAAAAATGGATGATCTGATCTTATTTTAAGTAGAATCAGCTTTTAAATATGTGAACCAATTCTATAAAATGTGTTATTATTGACTCTATTACCTACTTTAAATCATTTAAATGTATATATACTGTTATACTGGGTTTATATATGTGTGTGTGTGTATAAAAATGACTCAAATCAATTAATCAATTATCAAAATAGTTAATAATTAATGTAATAGTCACAGTAATAGACAGACTGGAACATTTAGTAATTTATTATTATAATTTTACTTTCTGTTTCTGCCTGGATGGTAAATTAACTACATTAGTTTAACACCTGTTTAGTCTTTTTATGATCATTTAAAGCTCTTTAATTACAATTAACCCAGAGAAACCAGGACTAACTGGACATGGACGATCATCACTGGAGTAAATATTCTTATTTTTCATGTTTTTTCTCCTTCAGGCTCCTGGTCAGCGCTTCTCAAGACGGGAAACTGATCGTGTGGGACAGTTACACCACTAACAAGGTGATATAATATATCAGGAGTGATGATATTTCATCTTTTAACCTGTTAAAATCCTAAACTTCCTGATTCAGCGTTGAGTTTTATTCATAAATCCCAGTAGAAAACCAATGTGACTGTTACAGCATCAATATATATCATCAATATCACATACAATAATAGTTTAATATCAGTAGTAGAGACTATTTAGATATTTAATTTAGATTAGAGCTGTTGATCCTCAGTGGGATTTATAGGATTTTATGGACTAATAATTGACCTTTGACCTCTTCTCATGTTAATTACTGCAGATAATTTAGCTTTTTTTTTCCTGATTTGGGTCAGTTTGAAGTTTTAAAGTATTTTATTTTTTATCAGTAGTAAAACACAATTTTATATATGATTCTAACTCTTCTGTATTGTATAAATTCTGATAATCGATTAATTAATCTGAAATCACTGACGTTTGACACCATTTAATACAACAAGCAACTGAATTAATGAATCATTTCATCACTTGATAGATTAATTAGAATTATCAATAGTTGCAGCTCTACTAATTAGTTGATTATTGACGTCTATGACATTAATCACCAACTACTTTTACACCTGTTTGACTGTATTTTATCACCAAAGAGACACAGATTCACTGGAAACATCTGAAATCAACTTTTTACATTAACTGAACCTAAATATAGACATTTTTATCAAGTTTATTCAACTTAAATGTTGTAGTTTATGTCTTTTAATTCCAGGTTTAAGTAGAATAACCTTTGTGTTTGTAGAGATATTCCACATTTATTATCATTTATAGCAGGAAAACTTAAAATAGGCCTAGTGTTTAAGTGTTTAAAGTGTTATAACTAACAGGTTAACTTGTATATAGATGGTTTTCCTTTTATGGTCATAGCTTCCTGTCTTTTATCAATAAAGACACAGATTCACTGTAAAACATTATATAGAATCAACTTATCTTTTTACATTAACTTAACTTAAATATAGACATTTTTATCAAGTTTATTCAACTTAAATGTTGTAGTTTCTGTCTTTTCATTCCAGGTTTAAGTAGAATAACCTTTATGGTTGTAGAGATAATCAAGATTTATTCTATATTTATTATTATTCTAACTCTATTTTCTCTATAACAGCAACATAAATAGATCCTGACTCTTCTGTAGTCACCTCACATGTTGTAGATTTATTCTAATTCCAGGTTTAAGTCCAATAACCAATAATATTATCATTTATAGCAGGAAAACTGACCGTTTCCTCTTCCTTATATGGTCATAGGTTCCTGTGTTTTATCAATAAAGAGACTGATTCACTGGAAAACAACTGAAATCAACTTTTTACATTAACTTAACTTAAATATCGACATTTTTATCAAGTTTATTCAACTTAAATGTTGTAGTTTCTTTCTTTTAATTCCAGGTTTAAGTAGAATAACCTATGTGGAGATATTCCATATTTATTATCATTTTAACTGTATTTTCTCTATAACAGCAACATAAATAGATTCTGACTCTTTTATAGTCAGTTTTGTCTTGTTTTAAAATTTAAATAAAGTTTTTTTAATATTCTAACTCTTTTTCCTCTATAACAGCAACATAAATAGATTCTGACTCTTCTGTAGTCACCTCACATGTTGTAGATTTAGTTTAATTCCAGGTTTAAGTCCAATAACCTTTGTGTTTGTAGAGATATTCCACATTTATTATCATTTATATCAGGAAAACTGACCGTTTCCTCTTCCTTATATGGTCATAGGTTCCTGTCTTTTATCAATAAAGAGACTGATTCACTGGAAAACAACTGAAATCAACTTTTTACATTAACTTAACTTAAATATAGACATTTTTATCAAGTTTATTCAACTTAAATGTTGTAGTTTCTTTCTTTTAATTCCAGGTTTAAGTAGAATAACCTATGTGGAGATATTCCATATTTATTATAATTTTAACTGTATTTTCTCTATAACAGCAACATAAATAGATTCTGAGTCTTTTATAGCCAGTTTTGTCTTGTTTTAAAATTTAAATAAAGTTTTTTTAATATTCTAACTCTTTTTCCTCTATAACAGCAACATAAATAGATTCTGACTCTTCTGTAGTCACCTCACATGTTGTAGATTTATTTTAACACCAGGTTTAAGTCCAATAACCTTTGTGTTTGTAGAGATATTCCATATTTATTCCATATTTATTATTATTCTAACTCTATTTTCTTTATAACAGCAACATAAATAGATTCTGACTCTTCTGTAGTCACCTCACATGTTGTAGATTTATTTTAACACCAGTTTTAAGTTATAATTGTAGAGATATTCCACATTTATCATCGTTTACAGCAGGACAACTGATAATAAAGCTGGGCTGTAATTACTCTCCTGTCTGTCGTCCAGATTCACGCCATCCCGCTGCGGTCCTCCTGGGTGATGACCTGTGCGTACGCTCCGTCTGGAAACTACGTGGCGTGCGGCGGTCTGGACAACATCTGCTCCATCTACTGCCTGAAGACACGCGAGGGCAACGTCAGGGTCAGCAGGGAACTACCTGGACACACAGGTGAGAGCAGCCTGAAGCTCC
This sequence comes from Lepturacanthus savala, assembly GCA_030544235.1. NCBI lineage: Eukaryota > Metazoa > Chordata > Actinopteri > Scombriformes > Trichiuridae > Lepturacanthus > Lepturacanthus savala. The sequence continues at coordinate 3,236,839 of CM060479.1, forward strand.
GCCCCCTCCCTCGATTAATCTCAGGGTTGTAATGAGGCTGTTATTACATCACATCACAAGCTTTTTGTTTTATTACAGTATCATGATGCATCAGCACAGTGTGTGTTTTTGGTTCAGTGGATTTAAAGACGTTTGCTGATCAAAGCTCATAAAGTCTGATGGAAACTCAGCAGGATCCAAATGTTATTTAGATAATTAAAAAACTTTAGGATCCAGTTTGTAGACGGTTTTATTCATTTATTTTATTCTCCTGCACCTGATCTCAAACATTAACACATGCTTTACTTTCTATTTTAGAAATTAGTATTTTTTTATTTCAATTTCTGACCATTAATATTGAAACGACCAACAGTCTACAACCCAAAGATCATCAGTTTATTATTATAGAGACTAAAGAAACCAGGAAATAATCAGAGAAGAGAAGCTGGAACCAGAGAATTTAGACATTTTCTTCTTTAAAATGACTCTAATCCATTAATCAATTCATGTAATAATTGGCAACTAATCAATTAATTGATTGACAGACTGTAAAGCTGCTTTAGGATCATAAACACAGCTATTTTTTATGAATAAAACATGAAAATTTAAATATTAAACTTGGAATACAGTCAAAATAGGGGCCCTTCAAAATAAAAGCATGCTCAAAATTATCCATGTCCAGACCAACAGTCCACAACCCAAAGATCATCAGTTTATTATTATAGAAGATTAAAGAAACCAGGAAATAATCAGAGAAGAGAAGCTGGACTCAAATTAATTAATTGATTATTTTCAAAATAGTTGGTGATTAATTTAATTGATGGTAACTAATCGATTAATCATTGAATCTCTAATTAGAGAATTACTGGAGTGTTAAAGTATCTGGTATTTATTGTAGCTTACGGCTGCAGCTAATGACTATTTTAATCTATCAATTATTGTAATGATTAATCGATTAGTCGTTTGGTTGATTACTGTTAATCAGATTTTTGACATTTTCTTCTTAGAAATGACTCAAATTGATGAATTGATAATGAAAATAGTTGCAAATTAATGTAATATTAATGTAATAGCAGTAACTTATTCAATTAAACATGTTTTATTGACTCCATCACCTCCTTTAAATCATCTAAACATGCATATATAGTTATATTTGCTGTCTCTATGGACACATCCTGATATAAACCTGTTTTCTGCAGGTTACCTGTCATGTTGCCGTTTCATCGATGACAATCAAATCATCACGAGTTCAGGAGACACCACATGGTGAGTCTCACACGCCGGAACACGCTTTAACCGACCTTTGAACCCCGTCCTCACTCTTCCTTCCCGCCCCAGTGCACTGTGGGACATCGAGACGAGTCAGCAGACCACGGTTTTCTCGGGCCACAGCGGCGACGTGATGAGTCTGTCGCTGTCGCCCGACCTCCGCACCTTCGTGTCGGGGGCGTGCGACGCGTCGGTGAAGCTGTGGGACATCAGGGACAGCATGTGTAGACAGACCTTCACCGGACACGAGTCCGACATCAACGCCATCTGTGTGAGTGACCTCTGACCCCTTCAGTCGTTCTAGAATAGAATAGAGTTTATTGGGCTTCCCTGAGTCATTTGTAGCTAAAAAACACAAGGAGACATACAAGAGTTGTCATTTTACAGCAATATACAGACAATTATATTACAAATATAATGCACAATTATAAATTATATATATAATAATAAAAAAGGCACTAAGGAAAATAAATAAAACATTAATATGTGCAGATTCTGTGGTTTTATCTGAGATCACAGACAGTTTAAATGAGGAATTCTGACCATTTTATATGTATATTCATGACTTTGGGAGGTTTAACCACTTATTCCACAGGTTTATTATCAGTTTTCCTGCTATAAATGATAATAAATGTGGAATATCTCTACAAATACAAAGGTTATTGTAGTTAAATGTGGCATTAAAATAAATGTACAACATGTGAGGTGACTACAGAAGAGTCAGAATCTATTTATGTTGCTGTTATAGAGAAAATAGAGTTAGAATAATAATAAATATGGAATAAATCTGGAATATCTCCACAAAATAAACTTGATAAAAATGTCTATATTTAAGTTCAGTTAATGTAAAAAGATAAGTTGATTCCATATAATGTTTTACAGTGAATCTGTCTCTTTATTGATAAAACACAGGAAGCTATGACCATAAAAGGAAAAACATCTATATACAAGTTAACCTGTTAGTTATAACACTTTAAACACTTAAACACTAGGCCTATTTTTAAGTTTTCCTGCTATAAATGATAATAAATGTGAAATATCTCTATAACAACAAAGGTTATTCTACTTAAACCTGGAATTAAAAGACATAAACTACAACATTTAAGTTGAATAAACTTGATAAAAATGTCTATATTTAGGTTCAGTTCATGTAAAAAGATGATTTCAGTTGTTTCCAGTGAATCTGTGTCTCTTTGGTGATAAAATACAGTCAAACAGGTGTAAAAGTAGTTGGTGATTAATGTCATAGACGTCAATAATCAACTAATTAGTAGAGCTGCAACTATTGATAATTCTAATTAATCTATCAAGTGATGAAATGATTCATTAATTCAGTTGCTTGTTTTATAAAATGGTGTCAAATGTCACTGATTTGAGAAGCTGGAACCAGAGAATTTGGACATTTTCTACTTAAAAATAACTCAGATTAATTAATCGATTATCAGAATTTTGATCAGCTCTAATAAGGACTAAACCCAAATTGCAGCTGAGGTTAATTAAATATCATTAGTTTTGCAGCTTTTTAATCATAAAGTTAAATTTGAATTAATTAGGCAGGAACAGGCTGCAACAATTAGCCAATTAATTAATTAGTTCATCAGTTTATTATTATAGAAGATTAAAGAAACCAGGAAATAACCAGAGAAGAGAAGCTGCAACCAGAGAATTTGGACATTTTCTACTTAAGGAGTCAAAGTATCTGATATATAACGACAATTAGTGATTAACGTGATAGTTAATCAATCAACTAATCGATTAATTGACTAATCATTGCAGCTCTAATCAGAGTATTTGCTCTAATTGAATCTCCTCCCTCCTCAGTTCTTCCCTAACGGCAGCGCCTTCGCCACCGGTTCGGACGACGCCACCTGTCGCCTGTTCGACCTCCGTGCGGATCAGGAGCTCAGCCTCTATTGCCATGACAACATCATCTGCGGCATCACGTCCGTGGCGTTCTCCCGCTCCGGACGCCTGCTGCTGGCCGGATACGACGACTTCAACTGCAACATCTGGGACGCCATGAAGGGAGACCGGGCAGGTGGGTGGCGGGAAACAAACATATACAGATGTTTTCAATTTAAATCGCAGAATTTCACCAAAAAACCTCAATACTGGTGATGTAACAGCATCATTATGTACAAAATCTCTTTATCCCTCTATTGCATAGTGTTTCCATATGGCAACAATTACTTTATCTTAATTTTTATAAAAATCTGTGACATAAAATCTATGTTTTTACAGTTAACGGTGAAAAGGGGGCTTTTATTTTGAAGGACGGTCACATGACCAGGATATCCCTATTGCTCATGGATATTTGACATATGAGCATCATTGTCTCACAAATGAAGCTTGTCTTTTATTCAGAATTTAGTAAAATTTTCACCAAATAAAAATGATCTTGAATTTAATAAGCTAATAAGCTAAAATAGAATTGGTCCCATATGGCAACAATATACAAATATGGTAAATTCCTAGTGTGTTCAACCTAAATGAAACTACTCTAATACTATGTTTACAACTTTTTCCTTATATAAGAATATAAAATATCTGTTAATTGGATATTTTAGATATATTTTATCTTACTTTTTTAAAGAAAATGTTAGTTTTGCTTCTTAAAATAGGATAAAATTAACCCAAATCAGGAAACAAACTTTAAATAAGCCAAATTATCTGCCAGTAGAATAAGATAAATCTACTAAATATTAGACTAATTGGACCAAAAACAAGATATTTTCACCAGTTTTTGCAATATTCAATATTTCAATATTAAGCAGAATCATTATTTCACTAGAAGATGAGAGATAAGAGTTTTTTATCCTGATTTGGGTCAGTTTGGTCTTGTTTTAAGTTTTAAATAAAGTTTTTTTTTTCCCCTTTTTTTCAATATTCTAACTATTTTCTCTATAACAGCAACATAAATAGATTCTAACTCTTCTGTAGTCACCTCACATGTTGTAGATTGATTTTAATTCCAGGTTTAAGTCCAATAACCTTTGTGTTTGTAGAGATATTCAACATTTATTATCATTTATAGCAGGAAAACTGACCGTTTCCTCTTCCTTTTATGGTCATAGGTTCCTGTCTTTTATCAATAAAGACTTATTCAGATTTTTATTTAGTTTTTTTTTATTTTGAACATTACTTTTGATAATGTAGATAATTTAGCTTATTTCATGATTTGGTCTTGTTTTAAGTGTTTTTATCTGCAGTAAAACACATTTTTAGATAATTTTTTTTCTAATATTCTAACTCTATTTGCTCTATAACAGCAACATAAATAGATTCTGACTCTTCTGTAGTCACCTCACATGTTGTAGATTTATTTAATTCCAGGTTTAAGTCCAATAACCTTTGTGTTTGTAGAGATATTCCACATTTATTATCCTTTACAGCAGGAAAACTGAACTCAGACCCGGTTACCGAGGCGTTGAACACACTAAATCTCTGTGTCGTCGTGTGGGTTTGAAGGAGTTTTCAGCTTTCAGCGTCTCCACAGCGAAACATTTCTCAGCAACAAATGTCCTTTTGTTCCTTTTGTTGCGTCCTGGTCCTGCTGCAGGAGTCCTGGCCGGACACGACAATCGAGTGAGCTGTCTGGGTGTGACGGATGACGGCATGGCGGTGAGCACCGGGTCCTGGGACAGCTTCCTCAAGATCTGGAACTGACTGGTTTCATGAGCCATGACACACACACACACACACACACACACACACACACACACACACACACACACACGTACGTCTTGGGACACAGTTTGCACCCGTATTCACACTGTATGTAAGATTCAAAACAGACAAACTGCAACAGTACTGTACATAATATATAGTATGACTTAGAGTTCACACACACACACACACACACACACACACACACACACACACACACACACACACATTGTATGCAGGACAAAACAACACACACGTGCCCACACTACCTACAGCTGATTAAATGCACAGCAGCAAACACACACACACACACACACACACACACACATATATATAAATATATATATATATAATCTGTAAAATGTCAAATTGTGACCAAAAACAGTTGAAATCTTCAGCTTCTGAAATAAAACACACACACAAAAATGCCACTATTACCTGAAGCCTTTTAACACACACACACACACACACACACACACACACACACACACACGGTGAATGCACTCTTATTCTCACACACACACTTTTTCCTGAGAGACACCGCTCCTCGAGTTAAAACAGGGGAGAAGACGTTATATATTTGGACAATTCTGTCTTTGTTTACAATGAAGTCCAAACTGCACTTCAGATGAAATTCTTTCTGTTGCTATTTTTATTTTTTATTTTTATTTTTTTTGTCTGGGTACCACATGTGTTCGGTGGTGGGAGAGAATCATGTGAGTCCATTAACACTGAAGGAAATAAAATAAAATAAAAAATAAATAAAATCACTGACCGGGAGAGAAAAGACGGAATTCCAGGAAAACTCTTCATTTTATGTCGTCACCTGTTTTTAAAGCTGTTTCCCCCTAAAATACATCAGGTTTTATTTGATTATTTCTTTTTTTTTTACACTTTTTTTCTTCATATTCTCCCTGTGTGCCTCAGATACACGTTAAGGATTATTATTATTAAGAGAGAATATCAATTACAGTTAAATTAACTCAAATAAAAACGATCTGAGACTCAGAAGGTGGCTGAAGAATAAATAAAAGCATTATAAAACACATGTTAATAAAGCAGGAGCCAGTATTCCTACTTTGACTCTGTCAATGTGTTATCTGGACATTATGATGGTATAATTGTACATAATATTAATAAATAATAGCCTCTCCTGCCAGTTACTGTGGTTTCTTTATTTAAGAATGTCTCATTTGTACAAGTTTAATGTTATATAGTGATGATGTGTTAAATATCCTTGAAATTTAATTTATATTCATGAAAAAAAAAATTAAACACCTTTACTAGTAATTATTTGTTATATTTATATATATAATAAATAATATATATATAAAAAATAATATATAATTTATTATATATATAATACATTTTATATATATAATATTTTAATATGGCTTTACTAATTGTTATATTTATATATAATAAATATATATATATATATAAAATATATATATATAAAATATATATATATATATATATATATATATATAATAAATTATATATAATTTATTATATACATTATAAATTATGTATATATATTTTTTAATATGGCTTTATAAATAATGCTTTTGTTGAATTTGGGTATTTTTTTATTTTTATTTTATTATTATTTGTTTTTAAAGCAGAATATTTGAATATTTGAATTGAACAAATGAACATTTGTTGAAAAATGCATTTTCTAAATCAACAACATTGAACATTATTAATTATAACAATTAACTTCATGAATAATTATTTTTATTTTTTTAAACATCTTTACTAGTATTTATTGTATTAAACAGTATGGGTAAGACTAGTTTTTATTTATTTATTTATTTTTAAGTAAAATATTTAGGATTGAACTAGAACCTTTTTTCATTTAGGAGGGAAAATACAGATTTTTTTAATCTTTAAAGCAGGAAAATGTGTTAAAAATCTTGTAAGCAGCTAAAATAAATAAATAAATAAATAAATATTAAATTAATATTAGTCATTATATGAAGTTTTTCAGGTCATATTTAAAGCTTTAGGATGAATCCATGTCACCACAGTGTTAAATTCCCTGATTATGATCCATTTTTCTCTTAACTACAACAATCAGAATTAATTTTACTGTGTAATTTTTGTGGTTTTCTCCGTTTTTTCTGCTAATTTGAATGAGAATGTTTCACACAGGAAGTTTTATTTTTATCCTCCAACCAGCAGGGGGTGCTGCAGCTAAATCAGCATCATTGATTCTTATAAATATGGATAAAAATGTATTATTTAACCATTTATCTTCCTCTTTTAGGAGTTAATCCTTTCAGTAATAACACAGAGACTGAATCAATGAGCTGTGCTTCCTTTAAAGTGACAATTATGACTTTTTTTGAAGCAGAAATCTAATAATTTTATAGGATATAATATTAAAACAGGAGATTTTAGCACCATCATGTGGTTAAACAGTGAAATAAGTTTCCTGAATGTCACATTTATCCTTATAGTCAACACAAATATATAGAATAATGACACTAAGACTAATATGAGATCAAGGTATTTTATTTTTCAAACAATTCTGTATTAAGACATGAATTCATTCAACACAATCTTTTTGAAAGTTTAAAGTTTTATCAGTCTATGAAATACAATCTGGAGTTAACCTCTCACAAGTAACAGACACGCGCGCACACACTAAACCATAGCAAAGATGTTCACCGCCTTAAAAAAAAGAAAAGAATAGTAGATATTTTAACTCTTTCCAAAAAGAACCCTGCGTTTCTGTGCTCCTCGTGTGATCGGCCCAGCTACAGCTGCTTCATCCATCAATACTTCTGAGTTTTCATAGAAAAAGGCAATTTCTGGGATTTAATTACAGCAAAAAGAAAAAAGGATGATTGACAGAGAGAAGCGGTTGTTTCTTGTGATTACAGATAAAAGAAACAGCGTTCGGATTTGTTCAAATGCTTGTATTGCTTATTAAAAAAACTGAAATATATCATCGTTCAGGATGAAGTTGGTTTTTTTGTGCATCTCGGCCGCGATGGAATCAAGAGGTTCAGGCCGATTTAATGGCTCTTGGCATAAGGGGGGAAAAAAAAGTGAAATAGCACTTTTCAACCTTAAGGTGCTTTTAGGAAAATCACCAGATTTTACTACTTTTCTGTCATAAAACTGAAACCTATTAGAAGAAGTTCCTGACGCGTGAAATGAGGCGACAAACGTCCCGTTGGCTCAGCAGCTTCTCCACAATCTACATTTAGATGATTATCAGAAAAAGTTCAGCTATGACGTCCAGTCTCGACCATTTAGGAGCTAGTTTGAGATCATTTTATTGATAAATCAGGCTGATTTGACTATGAATCACATCCAAATCACATCAAATAATCGACTCGAACAGTCAGAAAAATTAAGACAGAATAAATATGATGGTGTTTTTTAATAAAGAGTGGAGATCCCTGTAAAAGCAGCAAAGACTGTATGTGATATATTAGGATCATCTTATATAACTGCAGGAAAGTAGAAATACAGCGTTGAGTGTTATACCAGCACGAGTCCCCATTATATATTCGTCACGTCGTCAAACACCAAAACTAACATGAAAAAAGCCAAATTAGGGTTTTATTCAGCTCTAAATCCTCCTAAATAAGTGCACTGGATGATGTTACTAGGCAACGGTGAGGAACTCAAAGAAAAAAAGCACAAAACTCATTGTCTTTATCTGATTGTTAATTGCTAAACTTTTTAAACATCTAATCCCCTCAAATAAAGCCAAGATAAGCTCATAGATAAAAGGGGCCGTTCCTGCTTTGCTCGCCACCTGCCTGATGATGATGATGATGATTCCTGTCGTCACCTGAGCCGTTAACAGCCTGTCGACCCCGTCGGAGGCAATTTACAGCGAAGCCGGATCCAACACCTCGTCTGTGAGTCACCGGCGCTTTAATAAGAGTCTGAATCACCAGCGTGGACGACTCTTAACCAGGACACGGGAGCCTTTTTGTCCACGTGCAATTTCTGCTTCACTAGAGGAGTTAGAGGGAGATTTTCACTGCAAGTTAAGACAGAAAACACCAGATTTTTGGTGAGAAAGTAAGACTAAAGCATTTATCAGGTCTCTGTAAATGTATATTTAGTGTTCATGTTGGTTTAAAAGTCCATTTGTGACATTCGTTTGTTGTTTTAAGCAAAAAAGAAACTATGGTGTGTAAATGTGAATTATTAAGGTCAAAGAATCCAAATAAACAGGAATCAAGCCTAAAAATTCAACGTTTCTATTCGTACCAAGGTTTTAGCAGCTTTACCAGATTTATTTAGACTTTTACACCAAAATCAGATATTTGTGTCTAAACTTGCAGTAAAACTCCATTTTCTCTACTAGTAATTAATTAGCGAATTACACACAGACGAGTTTTAAACATTAGAATAAGGGAAAATAATGAAATAAATCTCTTTGTCACACGCTGTTATATCTTTGAGCTCTCTGCCATAAAATACATTGTGCTTTGATTAATAGTGTTACACATTTTTTATATATAAATACAAATCTTTCTTATAGATGTACATTCACTTCTTATTTCTCAATATAGACTAATTTACATATTTTATAAAATAGGCTTCTCAGAATATATCAAGCTACTTTCTGCACCACGACATCACACGATCCATAAAGAATAAGTGCTTCAGCTCGTTCCTGCTGCACCAGAAGGGTTAAATCTGACTAGAATCCTCTAAATCAAACAGGGTATGGCTTTTCTCTAGCAGATCCTTTAAACTGGGTTAACTGGACATGTGTTAATGCTCGTTATGGAATTATCTGTTAATTAGTTGTTGTTTTGTGTGTGTGTGTGTGTGTTAAAGTCTAATCTTTTGACTTAATTGCACTTTTAAGTGGCACTGGATATTAATCAGAAGTGGAGTCGTGTGTGTGTGTGTGTGTGTGTGTGTGTGTGTGTGTGTGTGTGTGTGTGTGTGTGTGTGTGTGTGGGCCTCACAACCCATCCTAAAACCTCTCACCTTCCCGACTCCAAGGCACTGCTTTAAACTGTAAACATGGCAGATTGATTTTTAAAAAAAAGAAGAATTTGACCGTAAAAAGCCCGAGTGCCAGAGCTCCTGGTGTGACTATACAACCGTGACAGTTTGGAAAATGTACAACTCATCATGGCACGATATTTAAAGAGTAAAAACACAAATCGCTGCAAAAAGGAGGGAGAAAAAACCGACGTGGATACAGTACTAGAAACTCTACTTCAATGGCTTTACATGCACACACCAAAGTATCTGCTCCGGAGAGATTTGTAAATGTAGGTTTCTGCTGAAGTGAAAGTGCTTCCCATGCCCCGTGTTTGATAATAAACCGTTGAAATTAACCCGTCTATTTATATCAGCTGATTAAAATGCTGCGTGCTGCATTCTTAGACTCTCTGTGACTATAGGAAATATATCGTCTGCTGATCAACGACCAAGATTCCTTTCAGATAAAAAAAGATTTTTACACACCGACACTTTCACACCTTGTTTTTAACCCATTTAAATCTATGACTGTCGTTTTATATTTAAAATAAAACATTTAAAGGTTAAATTTTCAACTACTTCTGATTTTCTACTCTAATGATTCAAGTCTCTAGAATAATCCCCAATGGGATAAATAGTTATTTGTTTATGGGCAGATTTAGCTATTAAAATGCTGTTTTCTGCAAAGGAAATGCTACAAAATGCATGAAATATGAAATGTGTTGAGTATAAAATGACAGTTATAGGATTAAATGGGTTAAACTGGACAAACATCAGAAAATCAGAGTTATTTCCTGCTAACCTCCTGCAAAACTTTCTACCAAACTGCCTGGAATACGAGGCTTTTCTCCCTGATGCAGCAGATCTACAGGCTAATAAAGCAGGATTTATTATCGCTGAAAGCTGAAAGGAGGTTTTTAAGAAGTTATTTCTAAACAGACACTTTCACGCCTTGTTTTTAACCCATTTAAATCTATGACTGTCGTTTTATATTTAAAATAAAACATCGAAAGGTTAAGTTTTCAACTACTTCCTCCTGAGAACGTGACTATTTTATTTAGATTATTATGATTTTCTACTCTAATGATTCAAGTCTCTAGAATAATCCCCAATAGTTTTTAGTTTATGGGCAGATTTATCTATTAAAATGCTGTTTTCTGCAAAGGAAATGCTACAAAATGCATGAAATATGAAATGTGTTGACTATAAAATGACAGTTATAGGATTAAATGGGTTAAACTGGACAAACATCAGAAAATCAGAGTTATTTCCTGCTAACCTCATGCAAAACTTCCTACCAAACTGCCTGGAATACGAGGCTTTTCTCCCTGATGCAGCAGATCTACAGGCTAATAAAGCAGGATTTATTATCGCTGAAAGCTCAGGAGGTTTTTTTTTGGATCTTCAGGGTGCACGTACTGAAAGGAAAAAGCCTTGGTCAGTGATCTGCAGGACGACTTCCTCCTCTCCCGTCAACTTTGGCAGAACGTAAACATAGAAAATATTTCACTAAGTCTCGACGTGTCCCGCCTGATGAGATGGGATCCTCCGCCGTAAATTAACGTCTCTTTCCGCCGGTAAACAATCTGTTCTATTGCAAACCCCTGGACAAATAAAAGTGAGATATTATACAGTAGAAGTGTTGGTATCACCTGAACGCCAAACATAAAACGTCCCGTCCTGCACTTCCTGCAAAAATGCACGTCTTCATGCTCTAAAACTACCAAACCGCCCTTTTTCCCAACAAAGACTCCACAAGAACAGCGTATATTGCAATATAATGGCAATATCATTACAGTAGAGTAAAAGTAAGAATATCAGTAGGCTAATACCAATACAGAATCACTACATATAAATATTGTTGTTTGTGAATCTCTGAAAACAGAAAAGGTTTAGATACAAGCCTGATGAGTCAAATAATTAAGAGAAATAAAGGCAAAGCGGGAGATTTCACAGTACTGATGCCACTTTTTGTTTTTTTTAAAGAGTACTGCACATTTATGAAACCTCGGATTGTTTTTTATTTTGATTATTAATTCGGGTTTTTGCCGTTCAGGCCAGGAAACGGTTGGTGATCGCAGGACGTTAAAGTCCTTTTTCTTTTTTTTTAAGCCTCCCTGAAATCACAAAGCGAATTATTTGACATCCGTGTGTCACTGAATGGAGTTTAAATACCATCAGAGGCCTGAAAATGATTGAAATCTAAGTGTCAGGTGCTTTCTATTTACAGCGTCGTTTCCACATACATACAGTGTCGGTAAATTACGCCTCCCTCTGAATTTACCTTCTAGGAATGTTATTTTTTTGTTGGTTTTTCCTTTTTTAAACATACTTCACAATTAGAAACTAAATAGTTACGACTGAACACGGGTCCACCAATAAAGTAAATGAAGACTAGAATATATACAGTACAAATTAATAGATGGTATTAACATCTGAAGGTGGTCAGTGACTTGTTTTTGTTGTTTTAATGGTGGAGAAAGTTATCAGGGGGACCGCATAGAAACTGGATCTTAAGGAGTGTAGGCTGGAATGGACTGAGGGGTTGATTGAGTGTGTGTGTAGGTGTGTGTGTGTGTTTTATAGCATATATGTGTGTGTTAAGTATAAGTGAGTGAGCTGGAGGAAAAAAAAAAAGAGAAAGAGGTGTTGGCGTTTGTGTGCATGCGTTTTTTTTGGAGAATCTGGATGCACTTCCTCCTTCTCCTCCTCAGGCTCCTCCTCCTCCTCAGGCCCCTCCTCCTCCTCCTCAGGCTCCTCCTCCTTTCACCAGTTCATGATGCAGTTCCTGTTCAGGGTCATGAAGTAGACCTGGCTGCTGCCTCCGGACCGCACCGATGCAAAGAAAACCTGCGGAGCAGCATGACAGACGTGTGGTGACGTCTCTAAACTCAGCAGGAAGTTGAATAAACTTCATTTTCTTACCTTATCGTTCCTCTCACAGAGGAACTTGAGCCTCTGAGCTCGTTTGTGCATGAAGACTCCGTCCAGATGACCCGTCTCCACCGAACGGATCTCAATGGCCTTCTCTCCCCAACCCATGATCTGATTAGAGCAGATATGAGCTAAAGAAAAAGAAATAAACAGGTATCAGTACAAGACTTATGATACAGGAGGATGATATATAGAAATAAAAGCTTCCTGTTTTATTATAAAGTCTAATATTAGAGTCATATTATATAAAGGATATGATGCTATCGATATAACAACACACACTACATTACATTATGTGACATATCAATGCATTATATCAGGTTATATACATTTTTACATGTTAAACACTTTAGTTAAACATATACATATATATTATTTATGTATTTCTCTTTGAAATATAGATACATTTTGTATTATAATATACTATATAAATAGTATTATACCACTTTAACACACACACTCCTGCTCTAACATGCAAATATATCAAAAATGATATCGCTAATTGTTTTTTTTAATATTATTACAAGTTATTTATATGTTTTATGCCTGTAAAATGTATTTTTAATACAGAAATGATGGTGGTGATATAGTTATAACATATATTGATAGATTTAGTATCATAATATACCATTTATATAATAATTTTAATACAGTATTATACAACTTTAACACACACACTCCTACTGTCACATGCAAATATT
>CM060479.1:3255358-3297858 GCA_030544235.1 Lepturacanthus savala
TTTAGGTATCTGATGTTGGTAATTAGTATTTTTAAGTATTTTTATGCATGAATTTGGGATTTTAATGCATGCATTTACTATATTTATGCATGTATTTAGTATTTATTTATGTATTATTATTATTATTATTATTATTATTATTAATGTACCCATTTAGTATTTTTATGCATTTTGTATTGTTGTATTGCATGCAAAGTATTAATGTACCCATCTAGTATTTTTATACATGCATTTACTATTTTATTTTTATGCATGTATTTTGAATTTTTTATGCATTTTTTCCATGCATATATTTTTAATATTTTTTTTATTATTATACTATTGCATACAAAGTATTAATGTACCCATCTAGTATTTTTTATGCATGCATTTACTATTTTTATGCATATATTTTGAATTTGTTATGCATTTTTTCATGCATATATATTTAATATTTTTTATAGTATTGCATGCAAAGTATTAATTTACCCAATACAAGAAGTATTAATGCATGCATTTAGTCTATTTTATGCATATATAGGATATTTATGCATGCATTTAGTCTATTTTATGCATATATTTAGTATTTGTATGCATGTATTTTTATGCATGTATTTAATATTTTTTAATGCATGTATTTTATATTTTTATGCATATATTTAGCATCTGTATGCATGTATTTAATATTTTTTATGCATGTATTTTTTATGCATATATTTAATATTTTTAATGCATATATTTTATATTTTGTTATGCATGTATTTTATATTTTGTTATGCATGTATTTTATATTTTGTTATGCATGTATTTTTTATGCATATATTTTATATTTTGTTATGCATGTATTTTATTTTTTAATGCATATATTTAATATTTTTTATGCATATATTTTTTATTTTTTATGCATGTATTTTATATTTTGTTATGCATGTATTTTTTAATGCAAGTATTTTATATTTTTTATGGATATATTTAGCATTTGTATGCATATATTTTATATTTTGTTATGCATGTATTTTATATTTTGTTATGCATGTATTTTTTATGCATATATTTTATATTTTGTTATGCATGTATTTTATATTTTGTTATGCATGTATTTTTTATGCATATATTTTATATTTTGTTATGCATGTATTTTATTTTTTTAATGCATATATTTAATATTTTTAATGCATATATTTTATATTTTTTATGCATGTATTTTATATTTTGTTATGCATATATTTTTTATGGATATATTTAGCATTTGTATGCATATATTTTATATTTTTTCATGCATGTATTCTCATGTGTTGAATCCATCTCACCCCAGAGAGCAGCACACAGGATCTCAGAGTTGAATCTCTTCTTGTACTTGCGGATCTCCGGCGTGTCGTTAGGGGGTCGTGTGTTGGTGGGATTCACATTCACCATCGAGCCTTTTCTCACCTCCATCTTCAGCTGCTCGAACCTGGAGCCTGAACAAGGACGGTTTGATTTTAAGAGAGAAAACTCAAACCAGGGCAAAAATAGAACCAAGTCATCAAATTCCCTTTCATCGCATTGAAAAACAGGAAATTCAGTTTTAAGAAATTCATGCTTTAATGTGATTTTGACCAAAGAAAACGCATAATTTCATTTACCAAAGTATTTTACTGGTCAAGTATTTCTATAAAAAGGTCAAGGTGGTGATGATTTGTGAAACTGAGCCATTTATTGTTGCTGCAGGTCTGAGGATCTGCAGACTCACCGGTGATGGACATGTTGTCTCCTGGACCTCCTGGAGACTGGTACATGCCCAGATCCACGAAGGTGGTGAAGGAGGATTTACCAGACGCTTTAACCAAACCTCTGGACTGATACTGGTGGGACGATATAATATAGAATAATTAGAATATTTATATAATACTGTGCATCAACTACATGGAACCATCTGCAGAACACACTCATGATGGACTCTTTAAACCACATCACTCCTGCATGCATCTGTTTTAACACTCATTGTATATTTTCATGTTGAATTGCATATATTTTATATTGTATTTTATATTTTTACATGACACCAGTTAAATAAGAGAAACCTCAATGACCTTTAAGGCTTAAATAAAAGTTTAAATTAATAAATGAATGAATCAAATCAGACTACAGCGTAAAAAACAAGAGATTACAAATAAATATTGAATTGAACCCAATAAATCAAACATTCTATTACCCAATGTTTATTATAACACTATATAATTCATTATATACAGTATTTTATATAATTAGATAGATGACAACATTTGCATCTATATCTAATATATTATTAAATTATTATTTTATTATTTTAAGTATTGTAATATATACAGTATGTATATTTATAGGTATTTATGTAAATATATAATTTGTATTTTTATAATTTTGATGGAACTGTAAAATATTTTTTTATTTATTTTATTATATATACACTGACATGTTTCTATTTTTCTATTACTTATATTAACACTTACATTTAATCTCATTATTTATTTATAAATTATGATGGCACAGTAATTATTATTATTATTATAGCTTTTTATTATTATATATACACACTGACTATATTTCTTTAATTAATCTGGATTAAATGGTAAAACTAGATGAGATTTTACTTCCTGCTGCCACATTTTGAACATGAATTTTTTTGATTCACTATTTTTTCTTCACTATTTTTTCTTCCTGTTATTATTTTTTATTTTCTCTTTTCTAAGGCAAACCATTCCAAACTAAACCAACATCATGTTGGTGAGACTTTCTCTGAGAAACCAGATTTTAAAATAAATATTTATATAATAAACCGGACTGGGTGTCAGGAATATAACATGCTGTGGGTGGTTTTCATGGCCAGAATTGTGACATATGGAACACATAAAAATAAACCAGGAATTTAGGGCTTGATATACTTAGCATCAGTCAAACTTACATCATACACGGAGTCTTTCCCGGGGGAGGAGTGAGTGGCTGAGTCCGTGGGGGAGTGGGAGGGCTGCACCACATCTGGAAGGTTGGTGTAACCGTTGTGGCTCCGCTTCTCCGGAGTCTTTCAGGTAAAATAAGAACACGGAAAATCTATAGATTACATAGAGATTACATGATCTGACAAACTGCTGCAGATGAGCAGGATATGACCTTTTTAGTTAGAGAACACTCAGCTACTGAGACGTTTTTGTTTAGGTGCTGCTATAAAAAAAAACTAAAAACTCTACTATATATAACTATACACAATATTTAGATCAATAATCCAGGTTTAATCCAATTCCCAGTGCAGTTTTCACAGCTTTATACAGGATTAATAGCAACAACTGAACATGCAAGAGTCGGGAAATTTGACTTGTTTGGATTGGAATATCTGTCTGGTAGGTAGTGAAATTAAAACCTGCAGCTCACTGGGGGACTGCAAACACGTCCCCTCGTTATATAAAGTCTGGTTAATCCGCTCAGTCTTGTGCGTAAATAAAAACTGATGAAGCACCAAAACAACATGCACCCGCAGCGCTCGTCTTGCTGTTTTGTAATATTGTTTGACATGTCTCGTGTTAATTTTCACAGGACAGATGACTCACCCTCTGCACCAGCATGGTCTGGTCTCCGTAGCCTCCGGCCTGCTCCGCCTCCCCCCCCTCACCCTCGTCTTCGTGAACCACCATGGTGTTGACCGAGTCCGTGTCTGCGTCCCTGTGACTGAAAAACAAAAACAAATGGAGGTCGAGGAGGTGACGGGACACGTGGGACACAAGGCTGAGACGAGGGGAATAAATGCATCTTAACCAACAGGAAGGACCTGGGCAGTTAAATAGCATTAATATACATTATTAACATCCACATCATCAATACAATAAGGAAATACTTCAATATAATACTGGATAGTTTCACTTTCTATTGATAATGGATTGAATTAAACAGCCAGTCAGTCTGGTTGTGATTAATACATAATCAATAATCATTGTTATCCACTGATATGAAATATATCAATATGTTATAGATATATAGCATATGTAAGATGTAAGATATAGATATGTAACTAAGCATGGGCTATACTTTGTGTATGAAAAGTGTTTTATAAATAAAGTTTGATTGATTGAATAAAACTATATCAGTATATTATGATAACTAACAGGGATAAAACAGCATGTGACTAAGCATGGGCAATACTTTGTGTATGAAAAGTGTTTTATAAATAAAGTTTGATTGATTGAATAAAACTGTATCAGTATATTATCAATATCTACATCATTGACACAATAAAAAATTAGTTTAATATAATATTGATAAAAGTGAGTAGGTCATTAAGCATAAAATGACCTCAAATATATAAAAAAAATCATCAATAATTATCAATATCAGTCAATATAAGACAATTTTGATTGTCGATTAATCTATTGAAACGATTGATCGATTGTTTTAAAACTATTTTGTTAATCAATTAATCAATTTTTAACTAGAAAATGCCCAAATTCTCTGTTTTTTTGTTTTATTTTGTGCTCAAAACAAATAAACTAATGGTTTAACCCCAAAAATCAGATTTTTTTTTATTTAGTTGTTGTTTTGAGGGTCTTAAAAATACAAGAATTTAAATTATACAACTTTTTAACAGCCTTATTGATAGTTGATTAATCTATAGATCATTGAACTGAATAATCAGTTATTTATATGTATTTATATTACAGAAGACTAAAAAAAACTGAAAATAATGAGATTTGAGAAGATGGAACCAGAGAATTTGGGCATTTTCTTCCTAAAAATTGATTAATTGATTGACTGATATCAATAATTGATGATTTCTTTTAAATATTTTGGGTAATTCTATCCTTAATGACCTACTTTTATAATTGAATTATTACATTTTACACCATTTTATGAATCAAATAACTAATTAAACAGCCTAAACTCAATTATTTAAGTAAAACTGTTATTGGTATATATGTCCGGGATAGATCATTTAACTGAATAATCAGAGAATCTGGGCATCAAAATAGTAGTTAATTAATGTATTGACCATTTTTTAAACAAACAATCGATCAATGATTAAAAATTGGAGGTTTTATCACACGTGAGGTTCGTCTTCCTGACATTTTCGTCCTCTTTTCAACACTCTCTGCTCAGGAAGACGCTGATTCTTGGGCTTCTGAGAGTCTCATTACCGTAATGACACTAAATTTTCAGAAAAGCGCAGAGACCGGTTGAATTTCGCAGATCGAGCAAAGCGTCGTGTAATTACGGTTTATCCAGAGCTTTTATAAAAGGCGTAGGTGATACCGGTCGGTGGGGCTCTCCTCCTCCTCGGCTCCTTCTCCACTCTCGCTCTCCTCGCTGCTCTCGCTGCTCTCCGAGGACGAGGAGTAGTCGTTGGACTTGACCGGCGGCCTCGGCTGCTCCTCGGCTCGCTCCTTGGCGAACAGGCCGTGGTCCTGCAGCGATATACCACAGATTAATTAAAGAATAAAAGGACTCAGACGCAACAGAAACGTATGATAATGATATTAAAGATAAGCTGAACCCAACTGAAGATGAGGCAGCTGTAAAATACAAACGTATTAGGGAATAATATGGAGCGTTCTATTGATTCTATATGGAAATGTAAAGCAGCCAATGAATGCAGACACAAACTTAAAGCATGAAGACATAAAGACACAGTGATACGAACCTCTCCTATAGCTCGTTTGTAACTCTGCACATTCACAGTAAAGTCAACAAACAAGGATTTAAAGAGAGGGTTGTATAGAGAGAGTAAAAGAAAGATTAGATTAGATCACAGCTCAAATATAGAACATTATTATTATGCATGCACCCAGTAATGTTAAAGGTCCCATATCGTATCCTTATAATAGAACTAACATCATATTTATAGGTTTCAGAAGCAAATATCATCATTTAACAAACAAATCAAGTTTAAAAATGATCAATAAACATTCATCAGTGATATAAAATGTTGGATATCAATGGATAATATGGGTTTTATTTGAAGTTTGTATGTAGTTTCCTACATTTCCTCTCTTAAAGATTCTCTCTGCAGCTCTAGAAGGAAAACATGGTTTTGTGCCCGTCTCATTAATATTAATGAGCCTCTCGTCTGATTGGCTGAAAGGATTTGACTTCAAAGAACTCCTGGCTGCTCCTTTTAAGGTCAAACTCATGAATATGTGTGAATTTCTCTGTGGATTCAGCACTTTGTGGTTGTCATTGAACAAAAGTGAACATCCTCAATACATTAAGGGGGAAATTTCAAGATCACTTGCAATTCTGTATAAATCAAAACATGTATTGATTTATACAGAACATGCATTTGATCTAATATTCATTAATTAAATAAAACCACCTTAAATTCAATAAACTCTAAAAAACAAGCCATAATATCACCAATAATCTCATCACTTTTTCTGAATTCCCCATTTTATGAAATTTTATGATTTGTTTTATTATAAAATCATGCAAATTATATTTAAAGCTAAATCCAAAATGCTCCGGAGACACAGTATAATCTCTAATTATTTTTATAAGTTGATTAGTTAGTTATATACGTTTTTAAGAAAATGGCTTGTAAAGTTATTTCTGAAGCTTATAAGTGTGACTTTTTAGTGCAGTTTTGCTGTTTTACTCTGATTTTATGCTGTTTTTTTAATGCTTTTCTGGAAATTTGTAGCCATAAAAGTTGGAAAAGTTAAATTACGACAGAATTTTATCAGCAGTTTTCTTCTGCCTTCTGTCTTTTGCTGTGCACGATGTTTTTTCTGGTGCCTTTTTGCTTTATTATTATTATTTATTAGCCTTTATGTATGATTTTTGCTACAAATGGTTGTTTACACGTCTCAAACTTATATCAAGACAAAATATTTTACCTCTGAAGTGTTGAAGGGATTTTTTCCAGCCATTTTCTCATCACTTTCATAGTTCTGTGTTGTATTCTATTAATGCTGAATAGACGGGTTCAGATCGCTGTTTCTCTTTGAAGTTGGATTGTTTTCTTGCGCTTGAGGATCATGGCCGTTAGTTTCTAGTGAATATTTGGTGAAATTCTACATCTGTTTAACCAAAAAAACCCCAAAACAGGAAGAAAAGACATAAAACTACTACTATATTTATAGAAAAAACCTGGTGGACCTTTGATATTTCAGTAAAAGAAGTAAAAAGTATCTTATTTTGTCTTTGATGTCCACATTCAATGCATAAATCACCATGTGAACTTGCATTTAAAGAGAAATGGGCATCATTCATGTGTCCTGCTGTTTAGAATATATGAAAAACTGTTGAATTCTACATGTTTATATATTATCGGCCTATTAAAATAATGTTATAACGATGTGGGACCATTATAAGTACTGCAGAATCAGCGGAACCACTCACAGCGGGGCGCCCGGGGCGGGAGGAGGTGCGAGACTCGCCGGGTTTGTGGCGGCTGTCGTGGGAGAGGATGGGCGAATCCATTTTAGAGGAACCTGCGACACAGAGAGCTCAGTTATTATGAGGCTGAAACCAGAGAGAAACAGAGAGAGAGGCGACAGGAACTCACTGAGGATGCGGTGCCTCTCCAGAGAACCGGTCTGGGGCAGATTAGATATGATGCCGACGCCGTCTCCTCGCTCCCAGCGATCATTGCGGCTGAGATCTGGATTGCTGCCGCGGCGGGAGGACACCAGTTATCTCCAGGCGTAGTTAAAAACCGTTTAAGAGGCATTAATTGTGATGTTTGATGAAGTATACCTGGCTCTCACTGGATGCCTTATGCCGGAGGTCAGGTTGGTGTTGAGAGCTGTGGCGATAGATGACGTCCGCTGGGGAATCTGAGGACAGAGGAGTCAGAAGCTGCTTTTACACAGGCTGGATAACAGGAATAATCCAGTTTTAATGTAAAGAAATGCATTCAACATAATTCTGCTAAATATTGGACTAATTCTGCTAAATACAAGATATTTCACCCTGAGAAGATTCACCTTTTTTTGCAGTCATGTGCAAATTTTGATGTAGTTGTTTAGGACATGAATGCACATTTAAAGGGATAATTTGTGATTTTTTGTATTATATATACACTCACACTTATTTACCCCATTACAGAATGGGTCGTTTACCACCATGTTGAAAGGTCAAAGTTTAACAAGTTTAAAAATCGTCCAACTTTCCAGTGAAAATTGGTGTTTATGTGCAAATTTGTGGGTATTTACGATAAATACCAAAGGACATGAATGCACATTTAAAGGGATTTATTACATCCCTATCAGCTGTGTCGTACACTCACACTTATTTACCACATTATCAATATTTCCATGATTAATTAACCTTTAATTTACAAAACAGAATAGACGATTTAAGGAAAAAACTGTAATTTCAACAATAAGATTCAGTCTACTGTTCAAAACAATTCAAAACATTTACTCACTGATCAATATTTAGTATTTTCAGCAGCAGGTGAAGTTATCTCCTGCTTTATAAACCATTTATGAATAAAAAATATAAATGTTTTATCCCTTAAGACTTCACAGGAAGTGGAACATTTATTGTCTCACATCCTGAATTTACAGAATTAATCCAATAATGAGTAGGATTATCTTGATTTATCTTATTGGCTGATAATTTTGCAGAACAGGAAATATGTTATAGGAAAAAAAGGCACTTTCTATAATATATTATCCCACATTTTATCATTTTACTGCTCAAAACATTTACTCAGAACAATATTTAGTATTTTCAGCAGCATTTTGAACAGTCATTATCTAGTGGGCCAGATTGGACCCTTTAATGGGCCTGTTCTGGCCCCCGGGCCACATGTTTGACCCCTCTGTTCCATTGTTAATTTACACCATTTACCAGGGATTTTATAATCCTCAACCTCTTGACCTTTTGGAGGTAAAACTAAACAATAATGGTATTTTTTTAAATGACAATAACTGTAAATGGTGATGTTATTAACATGATGTCTGCCACAGCATTGTGTAGAACACCAACTAAAAACAAAGGTCAAAGTTTAACTCATAAAAACCATAAAAATCTTCCAACTTTCCAGTGAAAATGAGTGTTTATGTGCAAATTTTGAACGATTGCACAATTAAAGGGTTAGTTTGTGATTTTTGACATGAATCTGTATGTTCTGAGCAGTAAAATGACTGAATATTGAATAATATATTGTAGAAAGTGCCCATTTCCTGCAAAATTATCAGCCAATAAGATAAATCAAGATAATTCTACTCATTATTGGACATTATTGGATTGTTTTTAGTTAGTTTTATCTTAGTTAGTATTGTTTAATAGACAACATGACTATTTATTATTTCTGACTTTACCCCACACACAGGGAGTCTTACCTTGGGTGGCAGCTCCACATCCGGCAGGCGGATCCAGGGCCCTCGGTCCTCCCTGATCTGGTGGACCTGCGGCGGCGGGTTCTCGGAGGTGGGGTCTGAGTTCTGGCGAACCAGCTCTCTGGAGTGGACGGGGCGGGGCGTGGGGGTGAGGGAGGGGTCCTGGGTGGGGAAGGCGGACATGGTCTTAGTGGGCTGGTCACAGAGGGACTGGGAGCGGGGGACGGGGGCAGCGTAAGGCTTCAGCGGGACCAAGTGAGCCATCTGGAACTGAAGAGGACAGCAGGAGCAGCACCGGGACCGGGGAGCCAGGAGGAGGAGGAGGAGCAGGAGGAGGAGCAGGAGGAGGAAAAAGAGTTTGGAGAAGGAGAGAAGAGAAAAGAAGAAGGAGGAGGAGTGAATAAAGAGCAAAGAATCTGAGGGTAAAGCAGCTAAAGAATTCAGGGGCAGAGCGGTGTACATTATAGACCTGGACAATAAAACATGTGGGTCACATTCATTTATGATATAATATTAAGATATTAAATATGGTCCAGCTGTATCAAGACCTCTACATTTATGTTTTAAAGTAGGCCCGATTTTGGACGTTTTCTTCCTAAAATGACTTAATTCCATTATCAAATAGTTGGTGATTGATGTAATAGTGGTTCATTAATCCATCTATAATAGATCTATATGTTGAAATCATGATATGATGTCCAACACCCACCTTGCCCTGCCCCCCCTGTGGTTCCACAGGCCTCTGCATGGGCGGGGTCTGGGCAGACTGGCCCACTCCAGACTGGCTGATGGAGTCGGAGCGGGACTGGATGGCGGTGTCGGACACCGTGGTGCAGATCTTAGGTGATCCCTGCCTGTTCAGTTTACTTCTCTCCTCCACCTGAAGCAGTGAAAACTCTGATATTTAACCCGTGGCTCGGGCATACAGCGGCTTTTCAGTGACGTGTAATAACCGGTGGTACCTCGCGGGCCCATGTGGGCTTGTTGTTGGGCTCCAGGTTTTTGTTGTAGTGGTAGAGCTGAGGCTTCTTCTCCTGCTGCTGCTGCTGCAGAGACACCAGGTAGGCGTGCTCCTGCTGCAGCTGCCTCTGCAGCCGCTCCGACTGACGCTGCTCCTCCAGTTGCTTGCGTTTATACTCCTGAGCAAAGGAAACACACTGCAGTCAAGCCGTCGCTTGACCCTCGCTGGGACAGGCGGCTATAGAGAGTTACGGTCCTGGAGTCGCTGGACACGGTTCTAATTCTAATTAGAGATGTTGAAATAAATTATTTTAATGTCACTGCTGCAGGGAAACGTGAGGAGAAAACATCCCAGATGTGTCCAGAGTCCTGTTTGTGTATCACTGCATTTACAATTATCGTTTTATTCTGTATAAATAGGACGCATATAACAGAGGAAATGTTGTTTTTGCCATATTTTTAGAGCATTTTAACCTGCTAAGAAATAAAAAAAACCTAAAATCCCAGTATTAAACCTCAGCTCCACTAAATAAAGTATTTTATCTGTAGTAAAACACAATGTTACTGTTACAGCATCAATACAATAAGAAAATAGTTTAATATACTATTATATACCATTTAGATATTTAATTAAATATAATCTCCTTTATAATAAACATCTTACAGAATATATTCTTCATGTTCTATAATGATCCTCAGTGGATTTATAGGATTTTATGGACAAATAATTGACCTTTGAACTCTTATCTTCTTTTTTTTTTAATTCGTCTTGATTTGGGTCAGTTTTGTTTTGTTTTAAATTTTAAATAAAGTATTTTTATCTGTAGTAAAACACTAGAAAATAACTAGATTTACTGACTTGAGCTCTACACTGTAAAAAACAGGTTAAATATGTTGTTTTTGGTACAATTAGTCCATTATTAAGTAAAATCACCTCATTCATTTATCTTATTTCAAGTTGTTTCCTGATTTGGGTCAGTTTGTTCTTGTTTTAGGTTTTAAATAAAGTTTTTTTATCTGTAATTTTAGAGTTTTTTATTATTTGCTCTGCAACATGTAATATCCACATCATCAATACAATAATAGTTTATTATAATATCAGTAGTAGAGACTATTTAGATATTTAATTTAGATTAGAGCTGTTTGTGTGATTATTTAATAATAAACATCTTACAGAATATATTAATTCTTATTAATTTTTTAACATTGCATTGCAGATAATTATTTTTTTTTAAGATTTAAATTTATTCATAGTATTATTTAGTAATTTTATTGGTAGTAAAACATAATTTCAGATTCCCCCCCCAATATTCTAACTATATTTGCTCTGTAACAGCAATATTTTAAATAAAGTATTTTTATTTATATTTTGATGATTTGGATTTTATTTGCAATATTCTAAATATTCTAACTGTTTTATTTAAATTTTTGATTTTTTCCCCTTTTAATCAACTATTTTTAAATTATATCTTGGTGGTTTCTGTTTTTAATTTCTATTTAATTTTATTTAATTTGAATTAATTTAAATTTTTGGACAAATAATTGACCTTTGAACTCTCATCTTATTAATAATTGACTTTGCAGATAGTTTATCTTATTTCAAGTATTTGTTTTTCCTGATTTGGGTCAGTTTAATCAATTTTAAGCCTTAATATCAATATTAATCTGCAGTAAAACACATTCGATTTTTATTATTTTTGTCAATATTCTAACTACACACACTCTGATTTCTATGATTTTATGGACAAATAATTAATCTTTGAATCTTATTAATCATTAAACTTTGCATTGCAGATAATTTTGCTTATTTCAAGTTTTTTTTTTTCTTGATTTAGGTCAGTTTGGTTGTTTTAAGATTTTAGAGGCAAATTATGCACATTTTAATGAAGAAAAAAAGCTAAATCTTGATTTTATTAATCATTGACTCTGCAATGCAGATAATTTATCTTATTCCAGAGTTTGTTTTTCCTGATTTGGGTCAGTTTTAAGTTTTAAATAAAGTATTTTTTATCTGTAGTGAACCACAATGTTAGATTTCTGCAATATTCTAACTATAATAATTCATTCTGACTCTTCTGAAGTCACTTCACATGTTGTAGAATTCTAAAAAACAGCAGCAGAAATTCACTTTATGCTGAAGTCTGACTGTTGCACATGAAATAAATATATATATAGCATCACTTATTGTCCCTTTCTTATTTGTTATTGTTCATTGTGAAGCGGATGAGTAGGTTCTGGACACATTGAGGACACTCGTGGTGTTTCTCCACAGTGATAAGAGGAGGATGCTGCAGCAGCAGGTGTTTCCCTGTGTGTGAGGGGACATTATGGACAGATTACAGGTGAAAAGGGGCTGTTCTTCCTGCCCTGGTGCCACCATGACACAGATATAGGAGTATTATATATAAGAAATAAGGAGGGACTAAACCCATGACCCAGTTCTCTCCTGCGTCTAACAGGAATAACTCATTATTTCATCACTAAATAGACTTAAACCTGCTTTTATCAGGCGATGAAGCTACAGGAAAGGATCTTTCTGCAGAAAAGGTACATTGGAATTAACACATTTGATGATAAAAAAACAAAAAGTAGGAGAAGAATGGAGTTTATTAAAAGGCAGCAACAGCAGAGCAGCTACTGTACGTGTTAAGGGAACCGGTTATTATATTCACAGAGGCCTATTCATCTAAATGACACACACACACAAACAGCAGCAAACAAACAGCAGCACATGCACGTTACTGGGCTTATTTTACAGCGTTTGTCTATTCCTCTCTTGACAATTGTTCCATTCATAATGGCTGTGTATCGGTAAGTGTGGTACTTTATTTAGCCCCAGTGTACTGTAACGTCACATGATGCTGGGATACTAACTGTGGCCATTGTGCCAAAATTACCTCACAGCCCAGCACTGTTTCTAGGGGACGGCTGCAGATCTGAGAAATGCACTTGAGCAAGGCACTAAGGCTGGAATTAACCACTATTCTGATATTAGATTAATCGATTAGCTCATAAAATGGTGTAAAATGATTATTTTTTATCCCAAAGCTGCAGATTCAATGTAAAACCTCTATTAAATATAGATATATCTATATATTTATAGATCTATATCATGGGTTTCTGAAAGATTGGAACAAGATTCATTATTTCCTGCAATAAAAATACTCTAAATTATTCAGAGTTTATATTCAAAAAGAAATAAAATGGTGTTAAATATTGATTAATGTGTCCCAAAGCGGAAAGATTCAATCTAAAATTCTTATTTTTGTCCAGACTAATCATCATTTTCCTTCTAATTGATTAATCATCACAGTTGTAATCAGCATATTTTATATCTCAAATATATATGTTGCTCAACATGGAACTGAAGCTACATGAAATAGGAATAGCATTTTTATGAAAAAAAGCTAAATATTTAAAGTTGTACCCAAAGAAATAACAATGAGCAATATGAGAAGTATTTTTAATACAATATTTTGGATTTTTAGATTTTTTTTTTTGCAATATTCTAACTATATTTTGGAATTCATAATGAATTTATAATTGATAAATCAGTATAAAATAAGAAATAAAGGGTATTTAAATTGTGATTTCTATGATTTTATGGACAATTGTCATCTTATTAATCATTGAGTTTGCAATGCAGATAATTTAGCTTATTTTTTAGCTTATATATTTAGGTTTTCCTGATTTGGGTCAGTTTAATCAGTTTTAAATAAAGTTTTTTTTTAATCTGTAGTTAAACACAATATTAGATTTTTGCAATATTCTAACCGTCAAGTCTAAAAACTCAATTAATTTATGCATAATAAAATTTTAAATAAGATATTTAAATGTATACCCAAAGAAATAACAATGTGCAATATGAGAAGTATTTTTAATACAATTTTTGGGGATTTTTAGATTTTTTTTTGCAATATTCTAACTATATTTGATGATTTGGGTCAGTTTAATCAGTTCAATCAATTAATTTATGCATAAAGTGATTTTAGAGGCAATTTATGCTGATTTTTTAAGGGAAAAAAGCTAAATATTTAAATGTGTACCTGAATAAATAATGTCAAATAACAAAAGTGATGAATATTTTGGCAGTGCATTGTTAATCTGATTCTTTGGATGGAATTATTCTTGTGCCTTAATTACAAAGCCTGTAAAAACAGCAGCAACTCTCCATGAACTAGATAAAACCTATCAGCCGAGTAGTGATTCTACCTTCAGTGTCTGACAGCTGCCCAGAACTAACCCCAGAAAACTAGGCCAGCCTTTTCAAAATATTATTCAATACTCTGAAGGCGATGCACGTCCTCAGCAACATGTGGGCACCAAGTAGCTCAAACTACTCGTTATGTTACAGACACACATTAAAATCCATCTGTCACGTTGTGTTTGGTGTCATCCAGGACAAATATAGTCTACGGCAGAGCTGATAATCAGGTTTGTGTTTAATTATTGTGTATAAAATGATAAAAAGAGTCGAAATAAAACAGAGAAGGCGAGTTACCATGAGCAGGGCCTGCTCCTGAAGCAGCTGCTGCTGGAGGATTTCTAACTGCCGCTGCTCTTCTTCTAACTTATGTCTGATAAACTCCTGAGGAAAAGGTGAGGCGGGAATGATAGGAATTAAGATAGAGGAAAGAAAAGGAGAAAGGAGAAGCACACGGGGGGAGGGGGTGGAGGATAGAAGCAGAAAAACAGTTATGTAACGCCATTCCGGTAAACAACACTGTACTGATAGAAATCGACCGTTCTAACAGGGAATTGGAGTCAGAAAACATGCGTGTTCTCATTCAGAAGCTGCAATAGAAGCAGATTCATTAGAATAACAGAGGGTGTGATTGACAGATGTGAATAAATTAAATTTTAACCCATTTAAAATCACTACTTTGGACTCACCTTCTCATTCAATGTGTTTTAATGACTATTTCTATTATAGATTCTCACTGAAGGCATCAAAACGATGAATGAACACATGTTTATGGTGTAAAAACATGTTTTATATTATAGTTTCTTCCCTTTACTCTGATTGATAAAGCAAGAAATTCCACTAATTAAACCTGATAAGACACAACTATGAAGTGAACAGTTTGAACTGTAAATAAACTACTCACAATTATACATAAATTCTGCAGAACTTGAGGAAAACTAGACGTACCAACGCAGATTAAGAGTAAACGGGTTAAATGGGAGTAAATTAATTAAATAGTAGATATTTTCTGCAAAGCAAGAACATGTTTTATATTCTAGTTTCCTCTAAATCGCCACCCTTTTACTCTGATTACTGCTTGGTTTTCACTTCATAGCCTTATTTTTAGGTGAAAAAACATGTTTTAGATTCTAGTTTCTTCCCTTTAATCTGATGGATAAAGCAAGAAATTCCACTAATTAACCCTGATGAGGCTATGAAGTGAAAACCAAGCAGTAATCAGAGTAAAGGGTGGTGATTTAGAGGAAACTAGAATATAAAACATGTTCCTGCTTTGCAGAAAATATCTACTATTTAATTAATTTACTCGCATTTAACCCGTTTACTCTTAATCTGCATTGGTACGTCTAGTTTTCCTGCAGAATTTATGTATAATTGTTAGTAGTTTAATATTATTTATATATATTTTTCCTATGTTTATTTACAGTTCACTCATAGTTGTGTCTTATCAGGGTTAATTAGTGGAATTTCTTGCTTTATCAATCACAGTAAAGGGAAGAAACTAGAATATAACATGTTCATTCATAGTTTTGATGCATTCAGTGAGAATCTATAATAGAAATAGTCATGAAAACACATTGAATGAGTAACTTTTGGCCTGTATTGTAGATGTTTTTCCACAGAAAACAGCATTTGAATCACTTTACTCTCAATCTACCTCTAGCTGTCCACAAGTTCTGCAGAGTTGATGCATGTTATATATAGTTGTTAGTAGTTTTAACCCTTAAACAGGCAACATACACTCTTTAATGTCCCGTGTGTTAACACAAATCCACTTGTCATTTATCAAAGCGTCAAAGTGCGTCTCTTTTTTATGAGATTGGTGGAAAAAAATGAATAAAAGCACATTTAAAAGTGTTATTTGTGTAGTTTATCTTCATCAAATTGAACATTAATATATTTGCAAGAGATGCAACTTATTAAAAGTCACCCCTGCCTGTTTTAGAATTAAATTAGTTGCATATATATATATTTTGCATGTTTATTTATGCCTGCACTTTATGGTGAATGCCAATAAAAGGCTTTCTATTCTATTCTACTGTATTATAATTGCTGCCTACACAGAATTATAGATGTTAATGATTAGATATATACATGTCACATTGTCTAAGTTGTCTACCATCAGTAGTATAGAATGACAGTCATGTGTTAACATGTAATAATTAGACCATGTGATTATTCTAAGGGTTTCATAATAACATCAGATCCTTATTTGGCTGTGTAAGGTGATGCAGATACGCTGCCAGACTCTCTGTTGCTGAGAGTAGACTGGAAACGGAGCGAGAGAGAGAGACTCACCCACAGAAAACTCATCTCTGAATAAATACACTAATTTAGACCCTTGCTGCTATGGCAACATACTCGTGGAATTTCACCACCGGAGCCGCTCGGACACGCCCACGCCGCGCTCCGATTGGCCGAGAGCGGCCCCGGCGTCTCCCCGCGGTTGGTTACCTGCTCCCTCTCGGCCAGCCTCCTGTCCTCCTCCCGTCTCATGTCGTCGAGCCTCCGGTGGGGACCTTTTTCCTGCTGCCTCACCATCTCTCGCTCTTTTCTCTGTTGCTGGGAGAGAGGGGTGGAAAAATGAGCAGAGCACAGGGGGATTTATAACGGATAGCCTGCTTATGAGCAAACCTCGGTTTGTGCTTAAATAAAAAGGGAGTGCAGATAACAGAGAGGATGTGAGTCATCCTGATCTGTTACTGAGTTCGCAGCACGGACTCAAACATGAACTGACCGGTTATTTGCTTTGAATAAGGAGAATTTAACAGTGAAATCAAACACTCCTGATTGTTGTTGAACAGCAGAGGCAGACATGATAGAGTTGGAGACTTCTCTCTTACTGCAGTCATCATCTTATTATCTTATGAATGCTGCACCCAAAATAACACCGGAAATATCTGAAATTCTCTGAGCTTCATTCAAATCACTGATCACATGTAAAAATGTTCCAAATCTGTTCAAACTAATCAGTTCATAACCAAAAAATCATCAGTTTACTATGAAAGAAAACTAAAGAAACCAGGAAATAATCAGAGAAGAGAAGCTGGAACCAGAGAATTTGGACATTTTCTTGTTAAATCAATTAATTAACTAAACATTGCATCTCTAATTAGTGTATTATATATATATCTTAACTATATACAAGTTAAATGTGTTGCTCTACATGACACTGGACTTAAAACTGTTCTTTGGTCCATATATTAGAGGAGTTAAGACACATTTTACTGCAACTTCAGACACAAATGTCCACCTACAACACACTAAAACCCATAACTTTGATTCTATTATAGCTATAATGATAAAGTTCATGTGTAAATGTACATTATTAAGGTCAAAGAATCCAAATAAACACTTATCAGGTCTAAAAATTCAATGCATTTATCCATAACAAGATTTTAAAGACAATTTATGCACATTTTCTTCCAAAAAAGCAAAATATTTCAAGGTTTAACCAATGAAATAACAACCAAATGTGCAATATCTGAAGTATTTTGAAAATAAAGGTATCGCTCTTGTCTTCTGGATTGTTGTTGAACAGCAGAGGCAGACATGATAGAGTTGGAGACTTCACTCTTACTGCAGTCATCATCTTATTATCTTATGAATGCTGCACCCAAAATAACACCGGAAATATCTGAAATTCTCATCACATGTAAAAATGTTCCAAATCTGTTCAAACAAATCAGTCCACAACCAAAAAATCACCAGTTTACTATGAAAGAAAACTAAAGAAACCAGGAAATAATCAGAGAAGAGAAGCTGGAACCAGAGAATTTGGACATTTTACATTAAATTCTACATTCTAATTAAACATTGCATCTCTAATTAGTGTATTATATATATATATATATATATATCTTAACTATATACAAGTTAAATGTGTTGCTCTTCATGACACTGGACTTAAAAACTGTTCTTTGGTCCATATATTAGAGGAGTTAAGACACATTTTACTGCAAGTTCAGATAAAAATGTGCATCAACAACACACTAAAGCCCATAACTTTGATTCTATTATAGCTATAATGATAAAGTTCATGTGTAAATGTACATTATTAAGGTCAAAGAATCCAAATAAACACTTATCAGGTCTAAAAATTCAATGCATTTATCCATAACAAGATTTTAAAGACAATTTATGCACATTTTCTTCCGAAAAAAGCAAAATATTTCAAGGTTTAACCAATGAAATAACAACCAAATGTGCAATATCTGAAGTATTTTAAAATAAAGGTATCGCTCTTGTCTTCTGGATTGTTGTTGAACAGCAGAGGCAGACATGATAGAGTTGGAGACTTCACTCTTACTGCAGTCATCATCTTATTATCTTATGAATGCTGCACCCAAAATAACACCGGAAATATCTGAAATTCTCATCACATGTAAAAATGTTCCAAATATGTTCAAACAAATCAGTCCACAACCAAAAAATCACCAGTTTACTATGAAAGAAAACTAAAGAAACCAGGAAATAATCAGAGAAGAGAAGCTGGAACCAGAGAATTTGGACATTTTCTTGTTAAATCAATTAATTAACTAAACATTGCAGCTCTAATTAGTGTATTATATATATATCTTAAGTATATATAAGTTAAATGTGTTGCTCTACATGACACTGGACTTAAAAACTGTTCTTTGGTCCATATATTAGAGGAGTTAAGACACATTTTACTGCAACTTCAGATAAAAATGTGCATCAACAACACACTAAAGCCCATAACTTTGATTCTATTATAGCTATAATGATAAAGTTCATGTGTAAATGTACATTATTAAGGTCAAAGAATCCAAATAAACACTTATCAGGTCTAAAAATCCAATGCATTTATCCATAACAAGACAATTTATGCACATTTATTTTTCCAAAAAGGCAGACAGGTTGGAGACTAGAGCCTTACTACAGTTAATATCTTATAAATACTGCACTGAAAACAACAAATCACTAAAATTTTCCACTTCAAAGTCAAATCTGTTCAAACAAATCAACTGTTTTATGGTTAAAAATGAATTATAACAGCAGGAAAATCAGATATTCATCCACACAGAGTGGAATGTTGGTACAGTTACTGTGATTATGCAGCAACATGAGACGTAAAATAACAGAACAATCAATAAAACAACTAATGGCTGCAGAACTTTCTACACAGGGTTTTATTGGCAATTCGTCACCGATGACACGTATTTATCAAGGATATTAGAGAGATTTCAAAGTAAAAGAGTGTTTGATGTTGACAGAAATGTCAATATAGACAGAATCCTGATTTAATCTGCTTTAATAATTCAGTAACACCTGCACAAAACTGTATATACACACACTACAAAACCTTTTTTATATAATATAGAAAGAAAAATGCAGAAATGCATCAACTTCTTGGTTATTATTCTACAATCCAAGCATAAGAAAGAGGCTGTTTTCTTTATATCATGAACTATTTATATAACTATCAGATTGTGCATCAAATATACATTAAATAAAGTTCCCATTTGTTCTATATGTGAAACTCGTGTTGCTTCAGGTGCAGGTTTACGAAGCTTAAATAGTTTCTAGCGTCATAATAAGCAGATTAGTGGTATTAGTGTGTCAGAGATTGGTTTAAAAACAGAATCCAAAGGTGAAACAGCCTTTTTCATGGTTTTCAGGTTGTGGAGACATGTTTTCATATTAGTTATAAGTTTTATCACAACCTGAACATTATTATTTAGTCATGGAAGCTTTATATAGAGATAGAATCAGCACATTCTAAACTATAGATTACACATGCTCTGATACTGTTACTTATTTCTGAATACAAGCTTTTTTATTCTTACCCGTTACCTGAATACCTGTTATTCTTACAGGTTATTTATTATAATGTTATAGTTCATAGACTCAGGTCCTGTTTTTCTACATTAAAGGTTAATTAAACCCATAGATATTTAGAATGCATTTATTTATTTTGCATAATAAGGAGGATAAATCCATAGTTGTTATTTATACATAAGTTTTCCCATGAGCTAAACTTAGTTTGACACCTCCAAGTTAAATTAGATTACATTATTCTTATATTGTCATGTGGTTTGCTGCAATACAATCATGAACCAGTGCATACAATCGCATAAACCTAAGGCCCGGGGGCCAAATCTGGGCCGCCACCTCATTTCCTGTGGCCCCTCCAGAGCTTAAAGGTTGTTTAAAAACAGGAAAGTTTCCATTTTTCCTTATTTTCCTTCACTGAAGTACATCTGTCATTACTTTCTAGTTCTTTCTATTGTTTAATATTTAGCATAGCAACACAAAACCATAGATTTAATAGAATATTATTTCTGCATCAGAATATTTTTAAATTCTGTTTAAAATCTTGGCATCTCAATAAATAACAACAAAAAGGAGTTCTCTGGCCTTATTTTATTTATTTACCCGTATTACTGTATTTGTTTTACATTTCTGAATAATGCACCTGGTCTAACTGGTTTAATGTGCTGGACCTTTACTTTTGGATTTAATTCATGAAGCACAGTTCACCAATAAAACATTGGATTTCAGATCTTCTCTTCTTACTATATTCAATTGATGAGTCATGCACTAAAATGTATTAATATCCTAGAATTCAAATTCTTTAGCACATATGACATTAAAATGCGATTAATTACAAAATCCTGTAATTAATTCGATTAATTCTTTTAATCAACTGACAGCACTAATAGATATATATGATCTTTACAATTGGCCATTTAAGGGAAACCAGACCATTGATGTGGCCACGGGAAGAAACTGAGTTTAACTCCCATAATTTAGACCTAGTTAGTCAGGAGTTCATCCTACAGCAACATCATCTGTCACATGACACATTCAACTAGGACAATTTAATAAAAACTGGAAAATCAACGTTTGAGTATTGTCAAAACCACCAGGTGCATCTCATCTGCAGAAGTTTAATGCTGAACCTCCATAAAACATTCTGAGTGCTTCACCTGCAGTTAGAGGGAACGACTAAAAGCTCCGTTTTACCTCCTCGAGTCGGCGGCGCTGCTCCTTCTGCTCCTCGATGCGTTTCTGCCGGTCGTGCAGCAGCTGCCTCTTGTGCTCCTCGGGGTCGCGGCGCTGGGCGGCGAGCTGGGCCTGCTGCCGCTTGTGGGCCTCGGAGCGCTCTTTGTTCTCCTGCTGCAGGCGCTGGAAGTCACGCCTCAGGGTCGACTCGCCGGGGACGTTCAGGATGGAGCTGGTGAGACAAGCGGCGGTTTCAGCATCCAAAGATTTTTAGTTGCTCCTAGAGGCCGAATTCTAAGAAAATCCTAAGAATCTTGGTGTGGAATTGAAGGTGAGATCTGTTCGGAGCAGGGAAGAGGCAGGAGAGATATTCTCCAAACACTGGAAGACGGTGAATTAGATCAATTTAGATCAATTGAGCCAAAAGCAAACGCTGTTCCTCGATCCAGTTTGCTGCAGATGTAAAAACCAGACAAACCTACTTTTATTCACCTGTCAGCAATCAAGGATGTTGATGAAAGCGGTGCTGTTACTCTCATTAATACCAAATTAATTAAAATAATATAACCTTCACTCTGAATATGTGGGCATTCAGTAGTTTACTATTCATTTAAAAGGTATTTTCTTTCATGTGATATGTTATTTATAATTACACAGTCTTCATAAGATTAGATTCCATGATTAAGTTTATCAATTTGAGGGACTATTTTCACCAAAAGGAAGTTTTTTATCCAGCTTTTAGGATCAACCAATCACAGGTTTGGTCCAGGTATTCATAAAGATTCTGAGAACGTTCATACAACATTCAATTTCGACCTCTTCATTCCACACGTCTGTGGCTTTAAATTCAAACCTTTTCATCTTGAGAATATTCACATAATTTCGTCTCGCAGATCCAGAAATTATGGAGCAAAAAGCAGAACTCTACACAATTCCAGCTGATAAGTGAGCCTGGTTTTGAAGCAGAGTATTGTGCAACTAATTTTAAGTTTTTCACATAATATAATATTTTTAAAATGTGCTAAGCTAACAGGGCTAATTCACAGTGGTGCCCAAACACCCTTAAAATAGCCTGAACTCACCCCTGGTGTGAGATGTGTGAAAAAACTAACTTCAAGGATGTTTTCTACCTGGTGAAAGATGAGAAAGCTGCAGTTACCTGGACTCTCTGTCATCGCCACGATTCTCCTCGTCCTCATCACTACCACTGTACTCGTACTCTGTTTCTTCTGTGAGAAATGAGGATGAAAAGAAGCCAGAAATATGAACGTAGCCCACGATTAGACGAGACAAATCAAATCAAAATATTCAACAATTAGCAGCTAACTTACTAGCTACGGTATGAATACATTTTTATTTAATATTTGCAAGTCAAACATTCTAAACTACTCACAATAAATAAGGGATATTGTGAGAGACTCAGTGGATTTCATACATTTTCAGGGTAATTAATAATAAACTAATAAAAATGGTGTTTCTTCTTATTCATTATTAGAAATATTATTGGGAAAAGCACTCATGTAAATAATAATATCCCAGTTCACAAGTTCACAAGTTTTAGAACACACATTTTTACCTTTTTATTGAAATTTAATCAGTTTTAGATTTATTAGAGCCCTATATATATATGACAGGAGAGAGTGTATTAATACTGTCAATCCACAGAGAAACAGACACAGCCTGTATTCAGAAACTGTGCCTTAAAACAAGCTGTCATGACTTATGTGAAGTTGTGATGTCACAACCAACACCCCCCCTTCCACAGTCACTTAGAGAGAAGGAAATAAAGAAGTGGAAAACTACACTGAGATGATCTTTGCTGCTTCAAATCTGGTTAGGGATGAAAAATTCACTATAAAACACAGGAAAGTGAAGAATATGGGACATTTAAATGATAGAAAAATAAGCAGTTAACTAAAAAAACATCCAGTAATAGTTAACAACTTAGACATTCAGCTTTTCTGCAGTAATGGACTTAAATAAAGTGATTAACGTGTTAATTAACCCCCGTCTGTATATCAGCATGGATGAAGCCTGATGTCTGGGTCTTTTCTAGGACTAGAGCTCTAGAGCTCAGCAGAACCCCATGATCTAGACCTAGTTAGTCAGGAGTTCATCCTACAGCAACAGAATCCACATCCTAGGACATTAAACTAGGACCATTTAGAGAAAAACTGAACAAATCAAGGTGGATTGTCCAAAAACTTTGGTGTAGGTTCTATGCATGACTTGGCGTTAACTCCATGTTCTAATAATTTAAAGAGTAATTATTGCAGTAAATTGGATTAGAACAGAGTAGTAAAACTTTATTTTATGGGTCACATACAGCTACAAGTTTCTCCATTTTATGCAAATAAGTGTGTCATAAACATGTGCACGATTAATTAAGCTTCAATTAATAAAACAGATACGACATAGGTAAAAAACACACATAAAAGACACATTAAACTAGGACAATTTAGAGAAAAACTGAACAAATCAAGGTGTTCTAACACTTCTGACTGGTGGTGTATATCACAGCCAGAGTTGGAAGGTGCTGGATTGTGTATTTGCTGAGTTTGATGAAGGGAAAACCAAAAAATGCCATTAACCATAGTAGTAATAGACTCCTCCGCTGGTCTGGAAACAGCTTAAATTGACAAATTATTGCTATGACTATGTGAATCATGATGAAAAATGCT
Organism: Lepturacanthus savala; assembly: GCA_030544235.1. Taxonomy (NCBI): domain Eukaryota; kingdom Metazoa; phylum Chordata; class Actinopteri; order Scombriformes; family Trichiuridae; genus Lepturacanthus; species Lepturacanthus savala. The sequence goes on from CM060479.1 coordinate 3,279,442, forward strand.
GAACTATCCCTTTAACCCCTTGAACTCCAGCCCTTTTTTAGGTTTAGGACATACAGAAACGACCATTTATTCATCTCAAATAAAAATTTTCATCCCAAAACAGCAACAAAAAAACACATTTTTTGTTAGTCGCTTCAAACAAGCGACTTTTTACTGTAGTGTTTTTTGGCTGCTAGTTTACTGAGTTTTCGTCATAAAGCTACACTGATGGTACCGTTGGACTCGTCACAGTCTCAGCTTTCATATGAGATGTCATTTGTTTGTATAACATGAAATATCAGAGCGCTAGCCATCAAAATGTGGCGAGTGGGTTGGCTTTATGATCATATACCGATTTTCATATTTGTTAATTAATTAGCTTGGTGTTGGAGTTGTGTTTGGTGTGTGTAAATATGACTTATATGTGCTTGTAGTGGAGTTTCTCCTGTTTAATTTGATGTATAGCTTCACTATATTTGTACATGATTAGTGGAGCATTCTCAGGGTCCCCCCACAGATGACGGTCTAGTTTCACCTGTCGGGGTCTTACCTTTCTCTCCTCTCTTCTTGCGGGTGCGGTCGATGTGGTCTTTGAGCTGGATCCGGACCTGTCGCTCCGTGGGCTGGTCCCGGATGAAGGAGTGTTTGAGCAGCTGCTCCGTGGACGGGCGGCTGGTGTACGTCTTCACCAGGCAGCCCTCGATGAAGTCGATGAATTTCTTGGACCTGGGAGGAAGGGGAGGTTAGATGATGGAGGGATGAAGGAGGGAAAATGTGATAGAAGAAGGTGTAGAAAGAGGCTCGAGCTAGACATGATGGTCTGTTTTTATTGATAAATCCCAGTATTAAACCTCAGCTCCACTAAATAAAGTGTTTTATCTGTAGTAAAACACAATGTTACTGTTACAGCATCAATATATATCATCAATATCCACATCATCAATACAATAAGACAATAGTTAAGGAAACAGAAGTCCGAGTGTTGATGATTCAACTTCTGATAACGTTCTATGCTAACGCTAATGCTGACGTTAATACTAACGCTAACGCAAATGCTAACGCTAATGCTAACGCTTATGCTAATGCAAATGCTAACGCTAATGCTAACATTAAAACTAACTCATGGAGGCTTTCCTGCCAAAGGATTTTCACGTTTATATCATGGTATTAAGGAAACAGAAGTCCGAGTGTTGATGATTCAACTTCTGATAACGTTCTATGCTAACGCTAATGCTAACGCAAATGCTAACGCTAATGCTAACATTAAAACGAACTCATGGAGGCTTTCCGGCCAAAGGATTTTCACGATTATATCATGATATTAAGGAAACAGAAGGCAGAGTGTTGAAGATTCAACTTCTGATAACGTTCTATGCTAACGTTAATGCTAACGCTTATGCTAATGCTACCGCTAATGCTAACGCTAATGCTAACGTTAAAACTAACTCATGGAGGCTTTCCGGCCAAAGGATTTTCACGTTTTTTGCAATATTCTACCTATATTTGTCTGTAACATGTAATATCCACATCATCAATACAAGAATAGTTTAATATAATATCAGTAGTAGAGACTATTTAGATATTTAATTTAGATTAGAGCTGTTTGTGTGATTATTTAATAATAAACATCTTACAGAATATATTCTTCATGTTCTGGAATGATCCTCATTTTATGAACTAATAATTAATCTTATTAATTTTTTAACTTTGCATTGCTGATAATTAAGGTTTTTTAAAGATTTAAATATATTTGTAGTATTATTTAGTATTTATATTGGTAGTAAAACATAATTTCAGATTTGTTTCCCCCCAATATTCTGACTATATTTGCTCTGTAACAGCAATGTTTTAAATAATGTTTATCTTTTTTTGATGATTGAACTGTAATTTTTATTCAAATTTTTGGTTTTTCCCCTTTTAATTAACTATTTTTAAATTATATCTTGCTTGTTTCTGTTTTTAATTTCTATTTTTAATTTTATTTAATTTGAATTCATTTAAATTTTTGGACAAATAATTGACCTTTGAACTCTTATCTTATTAATCATTGACTTTGCAGATAATTTATCTTATTTCAAGTATTTGTTTTTCCTGATTTGGGTCAATTTTAAGTTTTAAATAAAGTATTTTTTATCTGTAGTGAAACATGCATATAGGATTTTATGGACAAATAATTATTTAACTCTATCTTATTAATTATTGAACTTTTTATTGTAGATAATTTAGATTATTTAAATTTTTTTGTTAATTTGGGTCAGTTTGGTCTTATTGTTTTAAATAAAGTATTTTCATCATCAATTTTATATATTTTTTTTGCTGCAATGACTATGACTTTATGTTTTATTGTATTTATATAGATGGTTTTAATGCTTTAGGGATAAAAAAAAATAGGTCATTAAGGCTAAAATTCCCTCAAATACTTCAATAATAATAACCTCAAATCCTCAATAATTATAAACAGATTATTATGAATTAAATTATCATTATCATATATAAAATTTGTATTTATTTATTTTATATATATCACCCAGCATTATAAGATAATTTATCTTATTCCAGGGTTGTTTTTCCTGATTTGCGTCAGTTTAATCGTCAGTTTTTGCAGTGTTTGTAAATGTTTTACATTTTAAATAAAGTATTTTTTCAATATTCTAACTATATTTTCTCTATAACAGCAACATAAATTGATTCAGACTCTTCTGTAGTCACCTCACATGTTGTAGATTTAACCTTTGAGGTTGTAGAGATATTCCAGATTTATTATTTATAGCAGGATAAGTGATAAATAGGCCTGGGGTTTAGGTGGTTAACCCTTTTCACATGCCAAGGATTTTCTTGGAAACAATCATGTGTGTCAGTATTCCAGGAAAAAATAATTCTAGGAATTTTCAGTTTTTTTTTTTACTCTAAGGCAATTACGGTTTCACACTCACTTTCATGACGGCGCTTGGTGAGAAACTAATAAAAATCCTTCAAAATTCTGCACTGACTCATCTAATTCTATGATATCTTTACATAATCAGCAGCAGAGATTAACCAGAGTGAACAGCACAATAACATGAGAAGCTACTTTACTCACAACCAAACTCACAGAAAATAGAAAAACAACAGAATATAATCTAATGCACTACAATAACTAGTCAATGAATATTAACCATTTGAAGCCAGATGCTAATAAAGAGTATTTATATGATAATGATGTGTCCATCTCCTTCTAATGTTTTTATATTTCAGGGAAAAAATGTTGATTTTTACATTTGATTTTTGGGAAAAGCAACAGGAACAAAAACAACAGGGTAGGAGGAAAAATATGACAAATTAGTGAAAATGTCAGTTTAAAGATGCTCTACATACAAATGCTGATATGGAAAATAAACAAAAATGACTTTATCTATGTGTAATATACAGTAAACTGAATCAAAGAGCTTTAAACTTATGGAAACTAGACCACGGACCTAATCTTATTAGATTTGTGCTTTAAAATGTTTTATAAAAGCGTCAGAAACCAGAGGAGGACAGAAACGGCTGTAATATATAAGAATAAATAAACAAAATAAATACATAAACAATTTAATTAATTCATAGAATTAAGTTGTGTATTATTTTCTACATTTATTAGATTTTCCATTTTATTTATTAATTTTTAAATATATTCACTCACTCATTATTTTTTATTATATTTAATTTTATTATATATATATATATATATATATATATATATATATATATATATATATATATATATATATAAAAATGAAAAATACAATTTGAAATGAAATAAAATCATGTGCAAAGGGAAAAAATACACAAATAATAGGAAATAAATGTACATATTTAATTAATTTATAGAATTAAGTGGTGTATTATTTTCTACATTTATTTGATTTTCCATTTTATTTATTAATTTTTAAATATATTTATTCACTCAATCAATATTATTTATTTATTATATATAATAAAAAATAAAAATAAAATTTGAAATGAAATAAAATCATGTGCAAAGGGAAAATAATACAGAAATAATAGGAAATAAATGTCCATATTTAATTAAGTTGTGTATTATTTTCTACATTTATTTGATTTTCCATTTTATTTATTAATTATTTAAAAAAATAAAATATATAAATAAAAAATGATTATTTATGTTATTCACTCACCCATCAATTTTCACCTATATATATATATATTTCTGGGGGACCCCCTGGCCCCACTTCCAGGACCCCTGGGGGTCCCTGGACCCTACTTTGAGAACCACTGCACTAAAACCACCTGAAAGCACTTTTTTTTCATTGCATCAGGATTTTATTAGGATTTAATGGTTTTACATGACGTGAAGGGAGCATCAGCTCGTCTAGAACAGAGAGTAAATATGATAAATATCGCTAATAACTCACCATTTCTTGGACTTTAGTTTGGGAGGGGGATTCCTGGGAATGAGGAAGAGGGCCCTCATCGGGTGCATGTCACACAAAGCTGCAGAAATAAAGGAGAAGATAAAGAGTTTTAAGCGTTATTCTATTCTCTCATCTCCACACAAAGAGGGAAAGGACACGTCGGTGTATATTCCCTCACATGGTAATTTGTAAATAATACAAGCTACCATTACACATAATCTTTGTAGCCTCAAACACGGGTACAGCTGCTGTTATCCAATCTTTCCTGAAGCCCGAGGCTTATTGTTCCTCTGAATGTAAGAGCGAGGCCTGTGAGTCATTGTGTTCCCAGCGTAGGTAGGTAGCTAAACCTGACTGGTTAGCTGCACAGTAAACAGCCTTTCATAACGCACTCTTCAGGACATATGCAACGTGAGACACAAGAAATGTGCATTAACACGCTTTAGCAGCAGCTGTAGAACATGCATGTTTAACATGTGTCACACAAAAAGCTAAATTAGCATTCAGGAGGATAACGTGGTTTATTTCACGGTTTTATCAGTAGAAACGAACAAGGACACAGTTATTTAGTGTTTTATCAAATACCTGCTTAATATTTAACTGGTTACCTTTTATTTGCTAAACCAACAGCCCTTACGTGCACAAATAGAAGATGAATGGAGCGAGTAGGCTGATAAACGTGTGAAAAGATGCTAATGATCAAAAAAACAACATTAGCTTATCACGCCTCTGCAAACAATGTGGTTTAAGATGGAAATATGTCACTTCATTTATCAAAAAACGCTGAAATCCTCTTAATTCTAATAGGTAAAATATATTATGTGTGAGTTTTCTCCTTGTATAAATGTATATAATGAACATGTGATCTGATTTAACATGTGAGCCATGTTAAATCACTTCCATTTATATTAATTAAAATAGAAATAAAAACACCACAGGTTCAAATCAACAGGTAATAGTTTTCACTGCCATCATTTTACAGGATAATTCAATAATTTCCAGGATTTTACCTTTTTTCCTCATGTAATCCACCGCTCCAACAAATATTTAGACAATAAATTAATAAAGTATAAGCGATTGATATTTTAATGCTAATTTAGCAACGTTAGCTTTCCTGTTTCAAATCAACAGGTAATACTTTAAGTTTTCACTTAATAATTTCCAGGATTTGACCTTTTTTCCGTGTATATTCCATTACTGGAAAATCAGTTACTCTTTTTTCAAGTTTTCCAGGACCCTGTTGATAGTTTTAATTCCATTTATATTAATTAAAGACCTATTTTCTAATTTTTCCATTTCCATGACAGGAAAATTGTTCAAGGGTCAATGACAAATAATATTTGGCAGGATAGAAAAGTCCAAAAATGTTTAAAATACAGTTTTAAGAAGCATTTATCAGGTACATTTTGTGTTTCTTGTTATTTAAAAGTCCATTTAAATCCACTTTTCTCTATTTGCTTCTTTTACTCTTTACTGTTTAACACTTTTGTTCATTATTTATTTATACCAATGTGCTTAATTAAGCTGATTCTAATTTTAATTTCAAGTTTATTCAAGTCATCAAACAATACAACCACCTCTTTTTGTTAAATTAGAGAATGTGGTGACTCTATGAATATTAGAATGGATGATGTCTCCTATTTCACTGCAGGAGAATCGGTGGTTTGATTCCCGGGTAACACACTTAACCCCAGATAACTCCTGATGTGTGTGTGTGTGTGTGTGTGTGTGTGTGTGTATCCTCCTTTAGCCTCTAACATCAGAGCATGAATGGGTGCATGAACATTTAAGCAGCCAGACGAGTAGAACTAGTGCATTAACATCCCTCTGGACATCTTTTCAGACAGATCACACACTCCCCATACTCTGCATAATGCATATTCCCCTTTGAATAATAATTTGTGTCTGATACTTTTTTTATGGAGAGGAATTTCCTGAATCTTTGAATATTAAGATGTAAAAGTCCATCCTCAGAATTAAGCAGAAATGGTTAATGCTGCAGTGTTTTCTGCTACAGTCTAATTTAATATTAAATAAACCAGTCACAACAAGTTACTCACTCTATTTGCTGCTGTTTTCCTTTAACCAGATCTATGATTTATTGTACAAACGCTGCACTTAAGTGAGCTTTTCCAGCCTTTAGTGGGGTTATAGAGCAGGTCTCCAGGACTCGTCTCCCTGTTTAAACGGTCCAGACATTCTGTGCAATCAGCCTCCACAGGCCGGCTGCCAGCTCACGACTACACTACCATGATTACAGTGAGTCAGCTGTCCATCTGAAGGCTCAGACAGCCTCAGCACACGCCAGACACACGCATTCATTAAGTTATTTTGGAATTCGGCTCCAAGACTGAGAGTATTTCTATGTTCTCGGCTGCAGAGGACAAAGAAAATCATGTGATACACTAATACATTCCCCTTTAATGTGTGCTTTAATATGCTAGATTTTATTATATCTTAACATGTAGCTCTAGTCTGTTCCATTTATAAATAAATTAATAGAGTCAAATTAACCGATTGATATTTTAATGCTAATTTAGCAACGTTAGCTTTCCTGTTTCAAATATGTGTTTTTAATTATTTTAAAAACCTTTTTAAGAGAGTTAAACTATCTACTAATAATACTAGAATAGTAGAAATAAAAAATATAATAATATAACTTAATAATTTCCAAGAATTTGACCTTTTTTCCTAATTTTCCATGACTGGAAAATCTGTTTTTCAGTCAATTTTTCAGGACCCTGTTGATAATTTTAATGCAAATTTAGCCACGTTAAATCACTTCCATTTATATTAATTAAAGTAGAAATAAAAAAAATATTGCCACAGGTTCAAATCAACATTGAATAGGCTATTTTAACATTTGACCTGTTTTCTCAATGACAAATAATCCAAAAAAAGTCCAAAAATGTTTAAAACAGTTTTAAGAAGCATTTATCAGGTCAAAATGTACATTTTGTGTTCATGTTGGTTTCTTGTTATTTAAATGTCTATTTGAATCATATATTTTTGCAGAAATTACAATTTTGTGTTATTTTTTGACAGGAAATATTATGATAAACGATAAATTTTAAATATTTAATCCACCTAGAATATACAACTAGTACTAGTATAATGGCGCTGGTACTTTAAGTTTTCAGTTCTAGTGTATTTGACCTTTTTTCTCATTTTCCACAGGTTTTCCCAGGTTCTTCTACCCTGAGGAACGCCTGATTCTCCTATAAAGAGGTCAGTGAATGTTCAGACTTACGAGGAGCTCCCTCTGCCATCTCGATGGCCGTTATCCCCAGGGACCAGATATCACTCTGTAAAACACAGTGGATCAGGTGAGAAGCTTCTTTATGATCTCAGAGTTCACAGTAATCACAGCAGCAGCAGAATCGGTACCCTGTAGTCGTAGGTGGAGTCCGGGTTCTCGTCGCAGGCGATGACCTCCGGTGCCATCCAGTAGGGCGTACCGATGAAGGTGTTCCTCCGTCCCACGGTCCGGTCCAGCTGGGCACTCACCCCAAAATCCACTGGATACGGACAAAGAAAAACCAGATGATCAGATTCACTGGTTTCTGGAATAAAAACGAGGCAGAAACTCTTTGACATTCCAGGCGTCGACGTACCCAGTTTGACCTCGGCGTTCTCCGTCAGCAGCACGTTCTGGCCCTTGATGTCCCTGTGGATGACTTTATGGGCGTGAAGGTGAGAGAGGCCCTAAGACACACACACACACACACACACACACACACAAAGAATCAAAGAGAGTGACAGGAGAGAGGCCTCGGCTGCAGATGTGTTGTGACGGCTGCAGCTGAGGTTCTCTCACCCTCAGGATCTCTCTGCAGATGTAGGCGATCCAGTCCTCCTTCAGAGAGCTGCCCTTCGTGTTTTTCACCAGGTCAGTGACTGAACCGGCTCCGCAGAACTCCATCACCAGCTACACACACACACAGAATTAGAGAGTATAGTTAATGACATATGCTCAGTACATCCAGTTCTTCTGGATTTTGCGATTGCATGAATTCCTGCTGCATATTTCATTTAGAACACCTTGATTTGTTCAGTTTTTCTATAATAGTCTCTCCATTCATAATAGTTCTGGTGACAAAAAAGGTAGAGGAGGTTCAGCGTTCTGCAGATGAGATGCACCTGATGGTTTTGACAATACTAAAAAGCTTTAGAACACCTTGATTTTCCAGTTTTTATTAAATTGTCCTAGTTTAATGTGTCATGTGACAGATTATCTTGATGTAGGATGAACTAGGTCTAGATCACGGGAGTTAAACTCAGTTTCTTCCCGTGGCTACATCAGTGGTCTGGTTTCCCTTAAATAGCCAATTTTAACATCATATATATGTATTATTATTATTATATACATGTTATATAAGATAATTGTCTCTCTTAAATCTATGGTTTTGTGTTGCTCTGCTAAATATTAAAGAATAGAAAGAACTAGAAAGTAATGACAGATGTACTTCAACAAAGGAAAATAAGGAAAAATGGAAATTTTCCTGTTTTTAAACAACCTTCGTGGCTGATTGAGAAAAATATTTTGATGTTAGAGTTAATGAAGCTGTTGAGGGGCCACAAAAAATGAGGTGGTGGCCCAGATTTGGCCCCCGGACCTTGGGTTGGACACATATAATCTAGATCATGGGGTTCTGCTGAGCTCTAGAGCTCTAGTCCTAGAAAAGACCCAGACATCAGGCTTCATCCATGCTGATATACAGCTGGATGTCTAAGTTGTTAAGTATTACTGGATTCCTGATAATTCATATCTGTCTTTTTTGGGTTGGATGCATGCATGACTTGGCTTTAACCCCATTTTCTAATCATTTAAAGAGTAATTATTGCAGTAAATTGGCTTAGAACAGAGTAGTAACACTTTATTTTATTAGGCCAGACCAGTAAATAACATCTACAAGTTTCTCCTTTTTATGCAAATAAGTGCATCATAAACATGTGCACGATTAATTAAGCTTCAATCAATAAAACAGAAGATATGAAGATATTATTCCCTATTGAAATGAAGGAAAATATCCTGTTTTGGTACAATATTATCTTGAAGTATCATATTCCATTGAATATCAAGTTGTTTTTTTGGCAGATGACACATTAAACTATGATAATTTATAGAAAAACTAAACTTTTTCCCAGGTGGTGTAAATATTAGGGGTATTATGGGATTGTGATCAGATAAAAATCAGTAAATAATCATCATGGCATCCTGTTTGGGCCGTCTGCTGCCGTATCACAGGGACAGTGAGTGTTAACTGACCCAGAGCTGGTCGTCATGTCCTGGAGGACTCTTCTTGACGAAGGCACCGTAGTACGTGGCGATGTTGCGGTGGTGGCTGTACTTTTTCAGCATGTTGATCTCGGCTTTGATCTCCTCTTCCTCCTCCTCCGTCACGTCCATCACCTTGATGGCGGCCAGCTGGCCCGTCTTCACGTGACGGCCCTGATTCAACGACAAGTCCCACGGTCGTTAGAGGTTAAAACCAACCCCCCGCGACCGTCGTTGCTGAAACTTTCCCCGATTTCTCTCTATTAAACGTGGCTTTAACCGCTTCATCGCATCATTTCCCTGCTCTTGGTTTGACATTTTCCTCGGCTCCACTCTCTTATCTCACTGTCACTTTCACTTTCAGACGGCGGCTTAAGAATTAACAGAGAAATGAAGTAAATCTGCTGTAATGTGAGACATTAATGCACAGAACATTTGGTAAAGTGCAGCCACTTGACTGAGCTTCTATTCACTGCAGGCTGTTGAGTTTTGCTGCAGCGACTCATTGTACATGTTTCTGGAATGCTTCAAAGATTAATGCACATTTTAACTAGACTCACAATGTTTGTCCAAATCTGTGGCTGCATTACACTTATAATCTGATACACTGATAATCGATTTAGGTGAATTTAAGAAGAAAATGTCCAAATTCTCTGGTTCCAGCTTCTCTTCTCTGATTATTTCCTGTTTTTTTATTCTTCTATAATAATAAACTGATGATATTTGGACAACAGGACATTTTAGGTTGAATCTTCAGTTTTGGGAAACACTAATCAACATTTTATACTATTTAATGAATCAAATAACTAAGTGATTAATCGTTTAAATAATCAAGAGATTATTCAATTGTCAGATTAGTCGTTAGTTGCAGCTTTATTAAAGACAGAAACATGATATAATTAATGTTTGGGTTGAAACTGAACACAGAAAACTAAACTATGTAAATATTTTATGTTTTTGCTTCATAAAATTGACTTAAATCAATGTATAGTGACCTAGAGCTGCAACGATTAGTCAATTAATCAACTATCACGTTAATCGCCATCTATTTTGGTAATTGATTAATTGATTTGAGTCAATTTTCAGTAGAAAATGTCCAAATTCTCTGGTTCCAGCTTCTCTTCTCTGATTATTTCCTGGTTTCTTTATTCTCTATAATAATAAACTGATGATCTTTGGGTTTTTTACACCATTTAATGAACCAAACAACTAATCAATTAATCATTAGCAGCTAGTATTAGGCTTCTTTTCTATATCACCCAGCCCTATTAATTAAAAATTATAGTATATATTGATCAATATTGATAATAACTGATGAGTTTCCTTTAAATATTTGGGGCATTTTATGCTTAATGACCTACTTATAACACATAAATATAGAGGAGGTTGATATTTTACCCATTTTCTAACTGACCCATTTTCTAACTTTTCTTACTGACCAGGAGAAAAAAGGTTTATTAACCAAACGACTAATCGATTAATCGTTTAATATCAAAACAGCCGTTTGCTAGCAGCAGCTACTGTGGCCTCATGTTTCCAGATATAAGCTCTAACTTGTAGATCTTCAACCATCGTAGCTTCCCTGACGTCCCTGGAGGCAGCAGATCACGTTTCTTACAGCTCACTCTGCTGCCAAAAGGCTTCTACCACTGTTTTTTTGGTCCATAGTGGTAATAAACACAGATTTTGATGTGTAAAAATTATCTAGTGTAATTCAGAATTCATTCTACTCATGCACTGGTATAGCTGCTCAAACTGAAATACATATTCTCTGCTGCTTCAGTTGGTTTTAGTGTGATTTACAGGTGAATATCTCACCTTGTACACCTGGCCGTACGTCCCATTGCCGACGACCTCGACCAGCTCGAAGATTCCTGCTGGATCCTAGGAGACAAAAACACATTCATAAGGTCAGAAAAAGAGCAGAAAATACAGAAATTATACAGAAAATCGACAAAATTCAGAGTTTCTGTCCAGACATAAAAAGATACTTGTGATATTCCTTATCTGCAATTAAAATTATAATTACCACTCTTTAAAAATATCTCATTAACTCTGTTGCATGAAGTATTACTTAGATATGGTAAAAACAATATGCTTTGAATGTTTATTATACCTAAATTGTCCTAAAAAATCTAATTATATATATATATATATATATATATATATATATATATATATATATATATATATATATATATATATATATATATATATATATATATATATATATATATATATATATATATAGAATTGAATTCAAGTTTTTTGGTGACATTTTTCCTAAATTCTGAATAAAAGACATCCTTCCGTTGTGAGATTGTGATGCTCCTATATCATGTCCATCAGCAATAGGGATATCCTGGTCATGTGACCTCATAAACTGTATTTCCTTCAAAATAAAAGCCCCCTTTTCACACCTAACTGTAAAAACGTAGATTTTATATCAGGGCTTTTTAGAAAAATGAAGATAAAGTAACTATGGAACAGAGGGTTAAAAGGTCCAGAGCTATGAATATGCATCCGTTCAGCAGCTTTAGGTGTAAATAACGTGTTGAGGAATCTTCTCTTCAGCTTCTTTTACACTGGACAAAAAAGGGAAAATGCTCAGCTGCTTATTTCCCTCCTGATGCGTCAAGTAGCACACGTTAATGAGGTTAAAAACTCAATTTTCATTGGGGGGAGGGGGTCTTTAAATCAAGCGCTATGATTCCTTATTCCCATACAAATCATCTGAACTCAATTTTCCTGCCCACACACACACACACACACACACACACACACACACACACACACACACACACACACACACACACACACACACACACACACACACACACACACACACACACACACACACACACACACACACACACACACACACACACACACACACACACACACACACACACACACACACACACACACACACACACAAAACCTAACACACAGGAAACAGACAAGTAGACTAAATATTGACACAAGATTAGAAATACAAAGATGGTTTGTGACACGGACACGACTTCCAGCCTGGTCCTAATTCTGTTCGTTCTAAAGTTTCGATGCAAATTAACATGTGATTCACTGACACTAATAATGAGTAGGTGGCTCTGACTTAATTATGCAAACCCCCCGTTTCTTCCCCTCTAAAAGAAGACAAGGGAAAAATGACAAGCGGTTCCACTTTCATGCAATTTCAATATGGCTTTTAAGGAGATGTGTGGGTGGTGAGGCTGCTGCTTGGGGTTTAGAACGTACAGCATGACCTATCCTGCTTTCATCTGTTTCCAATGACAGGTTTTTCCGCCTTCAACATGAACAGGGGGGAAAAAAATCCTTTGAGACACAGGAACCAGCTTTTCTTAAGATGCATACTTAAGAAAAGCTGGTAGTAAAATTGGGAAATGACCAGTGGTTTATTTCCAACACAAATAGCTCCTCCGATGACACAAAATATAGATTGTGAAGCATTTTTTTTATGTTTTTGTACGACGACATACACAAAAGAAGGTAATGATAGAGTGGGCGGTGATGCAGAGGCGGCGGCGTCACCCACATCCAGTGCAGAGAGTGGGATGAGAGGAATAAAGTGATGGGAGGAAGGGGAAGGGTACGGTTCTGTTGGAACAGAGCACACACACACACACACACACCGACAGACAAATTGAAAGCGATAACCGCAAAATAAAAAAGAATGAAACAGTAAAACTAGTGAGGGGAATCAGAAAAATAAGACGTCACGCTGCCATGGTGTAAATGTGATAAATTGGGAGAACCTCAGTGTTACGGCACGACGGATGTTTTACCAAATGTTTCCTAAACGTGTGGGTTTTTAACTCTAAAAGACGGTGGGGTGAGTCCATAGGGAAGTTGACTCCACAGCACGTTTCCTGCATCGGTGTCAACTCAGCTGACAGAGGAAGTCTTTTAAAATAGTCGAGACTCTTCTGTGGCTGCACAGCTGCAAGAGTCATTGTCGAAATCTGCACTTGTAACACCATGAATGAACATCGTTTTGGAACAATTGTCTAGTTGGATGCTTCAATTTTCTTCTTTTCAGAGTGTTAATCCGTCAAACCACAGGATTGTTTGACAGTTTTCCTGCTATAAATGATAATAAATGTGGAATATCTCTACAAACACAAAGGTTATTGGACTTAAACCTGGAATTAAAATAAATCTACAACATGTGAGGTGACTACAGAAGAGTCAGAATCTATTTATGTTGCTGTGATAGAGAAAATATAGTTAGAATATTAAAAAAATAATTTTAAACATAAAACAAGACCAAACTGACCCAAATCAGGACACAAAGCTAAGTATTACTAAAGCTAAATATTACTAAATACTTTATTTAAAGCTTAAAACAAGATAAAAATGACCAATATATGAACAAATCCCAATGCTGCTGCTATAAATTCATTATGACTTATTCTGAAAATTTAACTCTGCATTTCCTGTGCATCAGATCTACTTTCAATACTTATCTTTACTGTAAGAATTTATTTAAAACTTAAAACTGACTCATATCAGGGAAAAACAATGAAATAAGTTAAATTATCTGCAATTATTTGTCCATAAAATCCTATAAATCCTACTGAGGATCATCCAGAACATGAAGAATATATTCTGTAAGACGTTTATTACAAAGGAGACAATTAAATAATCCCAGAAATTAAATATCTAAATAGTCTCTACTACTGATATTATATTAAACTATTTTATTATTGTATTGATGATGTGGATATTAAATGTTACAGACAAATATAGGTAGAATATTGCAAAAAACGTGAAAATCCTTTGGACGGAAAGCCCCCATGCGTTAGGTTTAATGTTAGCATTGGCGTTAGCATTTGCGTTAGCATTAGCATACGCGTTAGCATTAGCGTTAGCATAGAACGTTGTCAGAAGTTGAATCATCAACACTCTGCCTTCTGTTTCCTTAATATCATGATATAATCGTGAAAATCCTTTGGCCAGAAAGCTTCCATGCGTTAGTTTTAATGTTAGCATTAGCGTTAGCATTTGCGTTAGCATTAGCGTTAGCATTAGCGTTAGCATAGAACGTTGTCAGAAGTTGAATCATCAACACTCTGCCTTCTGTTTCCTTAATATCATGATATAATCGTGAAAATCCTTTGGCTAGAAAGCTTCCATGCGTTAGTTTTAATGTTAGCATTAGCGTTAGCATTTGCGTTAGCATTAGCGTTAGCATTAGCATAAGCGTTAGCATTAGCGTTAGCATAGAACGTTGTCAGAAGTTGAATCATCAACACTCGGACTTCTGTTTCCTTAATATCATGATATAATAGTGAAAATCCTTTGGCCAGAAAGCTTCCATGCGTTAGTTTTAATGTTAGCGTTAGCATTTGCGTTAGCATTAGCATAAGCGTTAGCATAGAACGTTGTCAGAAGTTGAATCATCAACACTCTGCCTTCTGTTTCCTTAATACCATGATATAATCGTGAAAATCCTTTGGCCAGAAAGCCTCCATGAGCTGGTTTTAATGTTAGCATTAGCGTTAGCATTAGCGTTAGCATAGAACGTTTTCAGAAGTTGAATCAACACTCGGACTTCTGTTTCCTTAACTATGTTCTTATTGTATTGATGATGTGGATATTGATGATATATATTGATGCTGTAACAGTAACATTGTGTTTTACTACAGATAAAATACTTTATTTAGTGTTGGAGCTGAGGTTTTGAACCTATACCTACCTGCATTATATGCATCCAAAATTACACCATCCAATGTTAGAGAACACCCACAAACATCTGGATTTCACCATCATTTCTTGTGCATTTTAATATCCAACGTGTTATTTTCTCTTGTGTTTATCATATGGCTTTTTGAAGCACAGGCCAATTGTCGTCAGAGCTTTTCTTAATGTTAGAACATCCAGTTTTTCCATATTTATTCACACAGGGATGTTTCTGCTGCAACGAGACTCAGTTTAATTCCCAGAAGTACAGGCATTCCTTGCTAATCAGCATCCATTATTTTTCTAACACTCTGTTTTTCTGTGTTTGATAGAAGGCGACCCGAGTTAGAACAACAAGGACGGATTCACCGCAGCACTGAAGCCTTTTATTTAAAATAAAACATAAAAAGCTGCTTTCATCAGAGCTTTAAAACGTCCTGTGTTTGAACAGGGAAGTCGCTGATTATAGTTTTAAACCAGCAACGCAGCAAGGTGATAATCTGAAATGTTTCTGAAGGATTCATTTGCAAATTAATTTGCTAATTGACATCAAGCAGCAGGTGAACACAGGTGTTAGCAGTGATGCTAATTAAGGTTCCATTCAGGTGCTGCAACCATTAGTCAACTAATTTAATAATCAATTAGTCATTTTTAGGTAGAAAATGTCCAAATTCTCTGGTTCAAGCTTCTCTTCTCTGATTATTTCCTGGTTTCTTTATTCTTTTATAATAATAAACTGATGATATTTGAGTTGTGGACGAAAAAATTAATTAATCAATTAATTGAGCTGTTTTGATAATGGATTTAGGTGAATTTAAGAAGAAAATGTCCAAATTCTCTGGTTCCAGCTTCTCAAATCTGATTATTTCCTGGTTTCTTTATTCTCTATAATAGTAAACTGACTGAAACTTCACAGGATCTAGAACGGAACCCTGAGGAGCCCCACATTTGATTAGACATCCAACTATTTTGGTAATCGATTAATCAATTTGAGTCATTTTTTGAAAAAAAATGTCCAAATTCTCTGGTTCCAGCTTCTCTTCTCTGATTATTTCCTGGTTTCTTTATTATTCTATAATAATAAACTGATGATTTTTGGGTTGTGAATAAAAAATTTTATGAACATTTTATGAACCAAACAACTAAGCAATTCCAATTAATTATTCCAATAAACTGTAGATTAATCGACTATTAAAATAGTAGTACCCTATTTAGTATCAATTCAAAGTTAGTTTATATTGATTGGTATTGATAATAATTGATGAGTTTCTTTGAAATATTTGGGGCATTTTATGCTTAATGACCTACTTTTAATACATAAATGTAGAGGAGGGTGATACACCTGGAATATATTGATATAATTACCAATTTTCTAATTATTGACCAGGAGAAAAAAAGGATTGATTTGTGGTTTATGAACCAAATGACTAATCGATTAATCGTTTTTAATAATTAACGCAAATGTATTTGATTTGCTGCAACTATTAATCGATTAATTTAGCTGTTTTGATAGTAAATTTAGGTGAATTTAAGAAGAAAATGTCTAAATTCTCTGGTTCCAGCTTCTCTTCTCTGATTATTTCCTGGTTTCTTTAGTCTCTATAATAATAAACTGATGATCTTTGGGTTGTGGACCGTTTTTAGGTTGATTAGTGATTTTATGAACCAACTTATCGATTAATCGTTTCAATAAACAATATAAAAATAGCCGTTATTTCAATCCTTTCTTTTTAGATGTGGATCTAAATCGTGAAGACTGTGATGTGAATATTGCTGCTGTGATAAAGATGACTGAATTTTAGAGGCATTGACATTTGTTGTTACAGACTGTAGATAAACTGGAGAAACTCCGTTTTCTGTAGTAAAACTCATGAAAAACACTGTGACTGAGACAAATCGCAAAAAGACATTTAACATCAATCCCCAGTGACGGCTGATTACGACTTTGAGACTTCGGCCACAGCACAATACGTCCAATACGACCCAGTTAAACGGATTTTATCAGCGAACAAACACGGACAAGATCTCTGACCTTCTTCCCACCTACAAACACACTGAAACGCAGCGGAATGCACGGCGCTGACACATATATCATATTTGTTTCCACTGCAGTGCAACACACAGGCCACAAATTACAGCCACTGGGAATCTAGACAGTTTGGGCCAAAATAATCACAACAAAAGCTTCTGTAGATGATGATAAAAGGTCAATAAAGTGATAGAATTTGTATTTAACGACTAAATAAACCCAGATAATATGCTTATATAGCTGATTTATTGTTTTAAAAATGTTCTCCTTGACAATAATTATTGTGTTGGCGCAGATTTGTTCCATGGAGTAAAAAAAAAAAACTTTTTACTGTCAGGACTTTATATTCCATTACAAGATGTTATTCCTGGATCAAACCGGCCGTACTAGGGTTGCAATATTCCAGGGGATTAACAGGAATATATGGGAATAAATAGAATATTTACAAAAGTGAAGGTCGGCCCTTAACAGGGAATTTAAATACGGAATGTGGAAAACATGTTGTAGCATGATCATGGCTAAAAGAACCAGATTTAAAGGGATAGTTCAACATTTTTTGCCGAAACAATAGCTGCTTTAGCTTTTTTTCTCCAAATACAAGCTGTTTATTATGCGGCTAATGGTATTTTTTGGTTTTTCCCCTCATTGAACTCATATTGCAGTGAACGTGTTTGATGAGTTTGATGAGAGAAACAAAGAAATTCCATTATCTGTGTAGTTAATTAACAAGAAAAAAAAAGGTAAATTTAAATGCTTTTGAGCCGAAATGGAAATACTGGAAATGCAACCCTAGTCCTTACAAAATAAAAGTTTTTACTCCATATAGAGCTTCATAAAAACCGCCTAATACAGTGGTCTGTACCGGTTTAATGTCTGACAATATTTTCACGGCCCAATCTAAAGGTGTAGCTGATAAAAAATAGATAAAATGACAAGATCAGCATTAAAAACTGGTATTTTCTCTATAGTAATAATAATAATAATTAACGTAAATCCACTGTGTAATCACGTGCAATATTATTAGCGGTGTCAAC
>CM060479.1:3302858-3362858 GCA_030544235.1 Lepturacanthus savala
CACAATATTCAATGAAATAAGTAAAAGTACCTTTGATATTACTAATAATAAATAATAGGTAAAAACAGGTTTAAAAATGTCTTGTTCTTGATCTCATGTGTTTTGCATCCTAAAAGCTTTTAAATATATAAATACATAAAACTCTATCTATCTATCTATCTATCTATCTATCTATCTATCTATCCTGTTGTTCATCCTAACATCTATTAAAGCCTGGTTCATTTGTGATGTCACACCTATACAGTCATCACCCTCCCACCCACTCAACACCGTTCAAATCAGCCAATCAGAGAAGAGGCTCTTGAATATTAATAGGAACCGACTAAAACAACCTGTTCTTACTGGAGAGAGACATGTGAAACTATAATAAGATGATTTTGGACCAGTGGTTCTCAACGTGTGGTCCGGGGACCCCCAGGGGTCCATGAAGAGGTGCCAGGGGGTCCATCATTTATTTTCACTATAATTAAACAATGACAGAATATAGTAGTAGCATTTATTTGTGTATTATTTTCCCTTTGCATGTGAATTTATTTTATATTCAAATTTAAAATGGAAAAAAATGAGTGTGAAAATAATACACACATGGATTTTATGAATTAATTAAATGGGAAATTAAATAAATATGGAAATTCATTGGTATTTTTTATTCATGTACCTAGTAATTATTTATTTATCCTCTATAATTTTGTCATAAAAAATCTTATGAGATGTATTAATGTTGAAAAAGTTTAAGAACAACTGCTTTAAACCACAAATGAATAACATTAAGGATATTAAAATTCAAAAAATAGTGTATGACACTGCAGGTTTAAAGTCAGCCTCTTATTTCTAACACCTCATAATAAATAAATCAATTCACATTGCATTATTAGATAAATACAATACTCATATATATATAAAACAACCAAAAAAACTACATGGGATGTTTGCAATGTGATTTTAATCATTATGTTTTGGTGATAAAAGTCAAAATAAAGTTTTCCATAGAAAAAAAAACAGTTTATTGTGGAAATATGAATAGTTACACATAAAATACAAGTTGTTCATAACTGATTTATATGGAGTAATAGTTCATTATCTGTCTAAAAGTTAGTGATCTGTTAGTAACTCTACAGATATGCATACATAAATTGTATAGGAATGAGTTAAAAACACAGGTTTCTATAAGTTCTACATTCATAAAAATATATATATTAATGCCGGCTATTAGTTCAGTGGAAACACATTTCCTGATAGAAACAGTATAAGGTCACTTCTCAGTATATCACAGACATTTTTTCGGGAATCTTGACAGGAAGAGAACCCTCAGGCAGCCATTTTGTGCTTCATAAAACAGCGTCTAGTGGTGGCGTTTCATATTCTCCAGAAGGAAAGTGTGAACAGTTCTGAAGCCAGAAAATGAGTCTAAAATCAGCCTGTAACAGTCCAACAATCAACATACACGCTGTCCGTCACATAGGAACCTCACCGAAAGTCAAATAATATACAAGTATAAAGTCCAAAGCTCCATAAACGTTGATATGAAACAGGGAAGAGCTGATAAAACTTGGCCCGACTGTGTTTTAGAGGGAGGAACCTTCAAAAACATGTAAACATTCTCTCAGTAACTTTACTTTCACAAAGTGTGTGTGTGTTTTTTAGACAGAAATCACCTCTCAGTCATTTCTAGCTTATGTTTTTCATGCATTAAAAAAATACATAACCCTTTTCTAAAAAAGCTGTGATATAAAATGTATATTTTTACAGCTAGGTGTGAAAAGGAGGCTTTTATTTTGAAGGACTTGAGGTCTTTTATTCAGAATTTTTGAAAATTTGTCATAATTTCTTTTTCTAACATACTCTAATAGATTATATTTGAACATTCCTTGTTCCCATAGTACCAAATGGAGTCCCATTCACTAATATAAACTTTTTCCTTATATATATATTTTAATATATATAATTATTTAGGCCATATCTAAGTAATATCTCATGTAATAGAGGATTAAGAAACACAGGGAATGAACATAGTAAATCAAACAATCCGTGTAGTTTTGAGGGTTAAAAATAGGATTTTGATGAGAAAAACATCCAAACATGAGTGTGTGAACACATCATGTGGATACGCTAAACCTAACGCACCCGCACGAACGCAGAAACGAGCTCGGGGTCGACGTCGCCAGACGTTTATGGCACCTGGGCTCAGAAATGTGGAGCCCACATGGAGAAAAAAACAAAAAAAGCTGTGTCTGCTTCACACAGACAAGTATAGGATAGCGGAATGTTCTGTTATAGACCATATACTGAAACAATAACTATGGTTGTCATGGCGATATAGATTATCCTCCTTTTTTTTTCGCCCCTTCTGGTCGTTTTATCCAAAATAAAATCAAAATTTGCTTCTGAAATTGCCTGATTTCATTGATCTGCTCCTCCGGTGCTGACCACCTGAAGTTATATCGCTTCCTTTCCTTCTGCAGCCCAGTCCCATCTTTGTTTGAGCCACAATCCAGTCATCTTCTTTATAACCGTCACCATAACAACCACAAATGTTCTGACAGATTTGCTGGCACTGCAGTGAGAGGTGAAGCCTCAGAGAGAGAGAGAGAGATGGAGGAGAGAGAGAGAGAGAGAGAGACAGAGAGACAGAGAGAGAGAGACAGAGAGAGAGAGAGAGAGAGAGACAGAGAGAGAGAGAGCCACCCACCCAAAAGCCTTGCAGCAGTAAATGTACACTATGTTCCCGGATCATGTGAAATGCCTGGTTTTTCCAATACAACCTTACAAATCTCCTCTCCTGACTCATACATTCATGTGTGTGTGTGTGTGTGTCTGTGTGTGTGTGTGTGTGTGTGTGTGTGTGTGTGTGTGTGTGTGTCTGTGTGTGTGTGTGTGTGTGTGTGTTTAGTACCTCTGCCAGCCACTGAACAAACTGACCCCTAAAGGTTAAAAGGTTAATCTTAGTATTTGGTACAATTAGTCCAATATAGAATAGAATTGTCTTATTACACTGTTTTTTTGCTTGATTTTAATCAATTTCTTAAAATTGACCTAAATCAGGAAAAGATAAATATAGAAATAAGATAATTTATCTGCCAGTAGAATAAGAAAATACTGGACTAATTATATTATATTGGTGAAAATGTCGTGCATTTGGTACAATTAGTTTAATATTTAGTATTATATTTAGTTTTTTCTTTAAGAAATGTTTGCATTGTTTTCTTAAGACAAGACTGAATTCACCAAAATCAGGAAAAAAAATGTAATAAAATAAATTGGAGTAAGATAATTCTACTCTATATTGGATTAATTATGAGACGTTTTTACCTAAATAAATGAAGTTTTCTTAGGTGGAAAACGTGTATTTGGTACAATTAGTCCAATATAGAGTAGAATCGTCTTATTACACTGGCAGATAATTTGGCTTATTCAAGGTTTTTTGCTTGATTTTAATCAATTTCTTAAAACAAGACCACATTGACCTAAATCAGGAAAAAATAAATATAGAAATAAGATAATTTATCTCCATTTGGTACAATTATTTTAATATTTAGTAATATTTAGTATTATATTTAATTTTTTTTAAAGAAATGTTTGCATTGTTTTCTTAAAACAAGACCAAATTCACCAAAATCAGGAAAAAATGTAATAAAATAAATTGGAGTAAGATAATTCTAATCTATATTGGTTTAATTGTACTAATATGAGACGTTTTTACCTAAACTGCAAAATAAAGTTTTCTTAGGTGAAAAACATGTATTTGGTACAATTAGTCCAATATAGAGTAGAATTATCTTACTCCATTGGCTGATAATTTATTTATTTATTTTATTTTTTGATGAAATTTACTAAAATCAAACCAAAAACTTAAATCCACTAGAATATATTTAATTTATTCAAGATTATTGCTTGATTTTAGTCGATTTCATTCAGTCTTTTTATCTTAAAACAAGATTAAATTGACCCAAATTAGGAAAATAAATGTAATAAAATAAATTATCAGGCTATGGAATAAGATAATTCTACTCTATATTGGACTAATTGTACCAAATACACTAAATTATCTGCCAGCGGAATTTAAATCTGGTTGTTTTATCCATAATAGATTATTCTAAAATATATTTTACCAGACTATATTTAATTTTCCTGTTAAAGGCCAACCTTCCTTGTATTAATTCCTGTTTATTTTTCCTGAATATTGGATTAATTGTACCATTTTTTTTAACATTTCGTGCACTGTCCCCTTTTGTTTTTTACAGATTATATCAGAATAAAAACTAAATCGATCCTAAGACCAGTGGTCATGTTCAGGCTTCGTCCTTTAAACAGATAAAACAACAAAAATAAAAGAGAAGACATAAAGGAAGGTTAGTTCTGGACATTTAGCTGAGATGAAACCACATGGATTAACATGTGGCGCTGCCTCCAGTCCGATCCGGATCTCAGCGGGTTTCTACGTCCACAGCTCCACGGGGGCCATGCCCTCCTTGGTGGCCAGCGGGGGCAGCAGGTTCTCCTCGCTCAGGAACATGAGGGGGAAGTGGACCAGCAGACCCTGGACCGCCTTCAGCTCCTGGACCGCCTGGTCCCGGTCCGAGTCGCACAGCCGCCGCTCGCCGATGTGCTCCTTCAGGTCACGCATGTTGTGAACGTCGTTGCACGGCAGGCAGCCGAAGACCTGCGGCGGGACAGCAGCAGGCGTTGAGAAGAGGGACAGGAAGGTGGAAATAAAGATGGCGTCACGTCGCCACGGCGATCGTCTACCTTGTCGTAAATGGAGGCGTTCTGCCGGGCGAAGGAATTCCACACCAAGAAGAAGAAGTCGTCGCTGATGGGGTCATCGATGTTGATGCTGGGGTTGGAATTAGCTCCAACAAGAACACTGGTGGTGGAAAAAACCCAGAATAAAACATTTTTACACAGTTAAAATGTAAATCTGAGTGTTATTTGGTAGCTATAACATAGAAATTAATGGTAAATCACAGCTGTAACGACTAACCCGTCGCTTTAATTAGTGTAATCAACGTATAAAATGAAAATGTTTCATGTTTATATCACATAGAAACTGATCAGCATCAAACTGGAGGTAAAAGAATGTTAAAAATGTCAGAATATTTCAACTTGGAGACAAAAAAACTGCATTTAAATCTTATATTTCAATGGTTTTTTTTACAAAAACAAGTGACTTATCCTAATTAAACCATTACCTGTGGCACCATTCTACTAAATACTGGTAGAATAGTCAGGAATGGAGTTAATAATGAAATATTAACAATGCTTATTTTTTAGTTTCAGTCGTCTTTTCAACCATTGCTGTTGTTACTATTGTAGAAAAACTAAAGAAACCAGGAAATATTCCAAATTGAGAAGCTGGAAACAGAGAATCTGGACATTTTCTTCTTAAAATAAAATCAATAATCGATTAATTGTCGTAGTTCTAAACTGTCCTTTTGTCTAGTGGTTCTCAAAGTGAGGTCCAGGGACCCCCGGTGGTCCGTGGGGTGCATCCAGTGATTTATTTTAATTAGAATTCATATAATAATAATGACATTTTTGAGATTTGAAAAGCTGGAACCAAAGAATCTGGTCAATTTATAACAAAATGCTAATCAATTAATCAGATTAGTGATCAAATGGTTGCAGTGATGATAATAGAGGGTGCTGCTGGTCCTTTCTAAGTGTGTTATTAGATAAGGAGCTGACCTGAAACACTCCTTCCTCAGGGCCAGGCTGAGGCGTCCTGCCTGGTACTCCTGTCCTCCCATGATGGACGGGACCATGTCCTCGTCCTCCACCAGCACGGCCAGCTCACTGTCCCTGCTGCCCAGCATGCTGCGGTCATTGATGTTGGCCGATCCTGGAGACAAAAACACACGTTTAACATCACAACAGCAACAGCTGATCAGGTTTCTATCACAGGTGTGACCTGTTCCTCTGCTGGAAATGATAATAAATGTGGAATATCTCTACAAACACAAAGGTTATTGGACTTAAACCTGGTGTTAGAATAAATCTACAACATGTGAGGTGACTACAGAAGAGTCAGGATCTATTTATGTTGCTGTTATAGAGAAAATATAGTAAATTATATATCGTAAATTATGTTAAAAGTATTTAAACAAGACCAAACTGACCCAAATCAGGAAAGAAATGAAATAAGCTAAATTATCTGCAATGCAAAGTTCAATAATTAATAAGATAAGAGTTCAAAGGTCAATTATTTGTCTCTAAAATCCTATAAATCCAGAACATTCAGCATAAGCGTTAGCATTAGCGTTAGCATAGAACGTTATCAGAAGTTGAATCATCAACACTCTGCCTTCTGTTTCCTTAATACCATGATATAATCGTGAAAATCCTTTGGCTGGAAAGCCTCCATGAGTTAGTTTTAATGTTAGCATTAGCGTTAGCATTTGCGTTAGCATTAGAGTTAGCATTAGCGTTAGCAAAGAACGTTATCAGAAGTTGAATCATCAACACTCGGACTTCTGATTCCTTAACTATTTTATTATTGTATTGATGATGTGGATATTACATGTTTTAATGTTAGCATAAGCGTTAGCATAAGCGTTAGCATAAGCGTTAGCATTAGCGTTAGCATAGAACGTTATCAGAAGTTGAATCATCAACACTCTGCCTTCTGTTTCCTTAATACCATGATATAATCATGAAAACCCTTTAGTCGGAAAGCCTCCATGAGTTAGTTTTAATGTTAGCATTAGCGTTAGCATTTGCATTAGCATTAGAGTTAGCATTAGCGTTAGCATAGAACGTTATCAGAAGTTGAAGCATCAACACTCGGACTTCTGTTTCCTTAACTATTTTCTTATTGTATTGATGATGTGATCATTCCAGAACATGAAGAATATATTCTGTAAGATGTTTATTATTAAATAATCACACAAACCGCTCTAATCTAAATTAAATATCTAAATAGTCTCATCTACTGATATTATAATAAACTATTTTATTATTGTATTGATGATGTGGATATTACATGTTACAGACAAATATAGGAAGAATATTGCAAAAAACGTGAAAATCCTTTGGACGGAAAGCCTCCATGACTTAGTTTTAATGTTAGCATACGCGTTAGCATACGCGTTAGCATACGCGTTAGCATACGCGTTAGCATACGCGTTAGCATACGCGTTAGCATACGCGTTAGCATACGCGTTAGCATACGCGTTAGCATACGCGTTAGCATACGCGTTAGCATACGCGTTAGCATAGAACGTTATCAGAAGTTGAATCATCAACACTCTACCTTCTGTTTCCTTAATACCATGATATAGTAGTGAAAATCCTTTGGCCGGAAAGCCTCCATGAGTTAGTTTTTATGTTAGCATTAGCGTTAGCATTTGCATTAGTATTAGAGTTAGCATTAGCGTTAGCATAGAACGTTATCAGAAGTTGAAGCATCAACACTCGGACTTCTGTTTCCTTAACTATTTTCTTATTGTATTGATGATGTGATCATTCCAGAACATTCAGAATATATTCTTTAAGATGTTTATTATTAAATAATCACACAAACAGCTCTAATCTAAATTAAATATCTAAATAGTCTCTACTACTGATATTATATTAAACTATTTTATTATTGTATTGATGATGTGGATATTGATGATATATATTGATGCTGTAACAGTAACATTGGGTTTTACTACAGATAAAATACTTTATTTAGTGTTGGAGCTGAGGTTTTATCAATAAAACTCAATGCTGTATGAGGAGGTTTTGGATTTTAACAGGAAAATGTAGAATACATTAAAATCCACATTTATCAGTGGAAACCGATCACAGATTCTCTCTTTCTTCCTGGAGCTGTGTAATGACTGAAGGTCAGAGCGATGCTGCGTCTATTCCAGTTTCCAGCAGCTGTTAATCACCGATGATGTAGCAGCGGTCGTCAGCGATCAGCGTCTTGCTGTGGACGTAGATGAGCTCCGTGACCGGAGAGTCCTGCAGCTGGGAGTGAGTCCTCAGACCACAGATGCTGATGTACTCAGTCCACTGGTCCTGAACTGGGAGGGAAACACCACCGACATGTTAGTTATTACCAGTGTAACGCGTTAGAATGATCAGACAGAAGATGGAGATGAGTGAAGCTGCAGAAATCCTGCAGAAATGTGTGAAACATAAAGGATTTGAACATCGGAGTCTAATGTGATCTCCACCTAAAGAAGTGTCCACTTCCTGTAATAGCAGCAGTAATTTAGCATCTACAGAGGTGCCATAGTAACATGAATTTATCAAGGAAGCAAGAGGAGCATGAGAGAGGAGATAAAACCACAAAACTGACTAAATTAATGAGATTATTCAGCATCAAGAGGTCGGGAGATGTTGTTGTTGAAGACATGAAAAGCACTTTCAACATGAAACTAGCAGCAATAACAACAAAGGTATAGAGCCAGATTTAGATTGATGAATCCATATTTACTGTTATTTTGGTGAGAGTAACTTAAAAGTAATGCAATAGGAGTGTAATAAATAACTCATTCTGCTTAAAGAGGAACCAGGAGTGGGATAAAGTGGAAAAGACTGTGGAGAGCATGAAAACTGGGGTTAAAAATAAGGGTTATTACAGAAAATGTATGAACTCTTCTCTGTCGTTTTAACATGTTAATTTGATTAATTAATCACGCAATTAATTAAAAACGCAATTAATTATGAGTATCAACGGTGGTGCATTTGAATTTTGGCCCATTGAAGGACCCGTAGCCTTCAAATTAACAACAATAACATGGAACAGACTCAGGAGGATGAGGCAAGTGCGTCTTCAGTCACTGAAAGACAACTTTATTTACAAAAAGAACAGAGACGGGACGATAAATAACAAAAAGGAGGAGTTCTCTGACCACCGGAGCAACTCCAGCCTGACCAAACATGTTGAGGCAAGTTAGATTTTTGATTTCAGAGGTTGATACTGAAACCACAGATCCTCTTTTGGGGTTGAGGTGTTGTTCCTCTGACCTTTAACCTCTGGTAAACTATGTCATGTTCTCCTGACTTACCTGCTGTGTCAGCAGCAGATGTGGCCTCAGTGAAAGGCCTAAAGAAATATGCCTGTTGGCGTCTTGTTCTTCATTTTGCCTCATTTAGAGGCAATAATAAAAAATTGAATTGAAATCCAAATTTTTTTATTTATCTTCTTACTGTATTCAATTGATTAGTCATGCACTACAATTATTTAATATCCTAGAACTCAAATTCTTTATCAGGAGACCTTTAGCATATATGACATTAAAATGCAATTAATTAATTACAAAATCCTGTAATTAATTCGATTAATTCTTTTAATCGACTGAAAGCACTAGTGTAAACATTATTATGTTGTTTTAAAATGAATTTGACCTTTTTTGAGGTTTGAAAACATTGGATATTTGTCATTTTCTGCAAATAAATGCTCTAAATGATATGTAGTCAGTGATTTATAGACTCAAACAAACATACCTATAAGTAGTAAAATCAGAAAAACTGATCATTTTGCACTGGTCTCTTATATTTTTCCCTAGAGCTACAGATCATATAATATTCAAACTCAGTAAAGATGTGTGAAGTGAATGAGTAGCTGCAGTTTAAAGGAGTAAAACAAGGAGAAATAAAAGGGGAAATGTGTTAGAAATGAACAGGTGTGGGTTTTGTTTTTTTAAGGTGGAATTTTTCCAGTTGAAAACTCACCTTCACGAAGCCTTGACAGGATGGATTTGTCCCCTCGGCAAATAGTCCTACCACATGAACAATTAGCTGAAACCAGGCACTTCACAGTGATATCTACAGCAAACAATGACTTCAGGACAGAATATTCACAACAGGCTGATAAATAACAGCAGACGAGACCTTGGTGCTGTGGTGTCATTTCAGTTCGAGGCAGAAACTCACTTCTACCAGGGCTTAGAGATAGAAAATTATACATTTAAATGCTGCAATGTGGTGTGATTGGAGAGAAAAAAATGAGCTTTTAACTCCAAAAATGCATATTATGCATATTAAATGTCTTTTTTTGGTAGAATTTGTCCAATATTGACACTAATTAACCTAAAACAAGATTTTAACTACTCGTTAATCACAAATTAATCACATTTATATCAGTTCTAAATGTACATTAAAGGGATATTCTTTCACATTTTTAACATGTAAGTGGATAAATCTGCTCACTGTTTATGATTATTGGAACAATGAGAAATAGCCTCAATAAATTAAAATGCTCAAAATAATGATGAACACGAACTTCAGACATATTGATCTGTTAAATTTAACATTTACTGAGTAATATGAGTCCTACTCACACAACAGTTAGTGTTAAAATAAATTGAACCTAAAAAGCCTTAATTATAATTAAAACAGGCTCATTATTATCATTTACTAAAGAAATATCTTTAACCGTAAATGGCATAAATAACATTTCCAATATATAAATGGATATTTTTCTCTTATTTGTTCATTGTGGGCATGGGTATTGGGGCGGAACTTTCTATTGAAGCTACTTTCCGGGGGACATAATTATATGAACACAGGTATAATAATGATAATATCTGTAGAGAAACGGCTGTAACTTTACAGGACCAAAGGAGACCTTATGTTACCCTATTTAATAAAAGGAAATTATACATTAATATGGGAGCCAATTGTTGATTCCTGAAGAATTGCTATAGTATTATAGTCCATAAAACCTGGTGCGAGTGCTGTCACCTGTATGTGAAGTGCAGTATCGTCTGGATGGCTTTTCCTCCTCCAGCATTGATGTCTCCCTCAAATCCAGGAAGTAGAGGAATCACCACAAACACTCTGTACTTCTTCTGCTCCCTGTAGAAACACTCGATGTTAACACATGGACTGACGAGACCTTCCTCATTCATTCTGCTGCAGGATGAACTCCTGACTAACCAGGTCTAGATCATGGGGTTCTGCTGAGCTCTAGAGCTCTAGTCCTAGAAAAGACCCAGACATCAGGCTTCATCCATGCTCATATACAGACGGGGGTTAATTAACACTTTAATCACTTTATTTAAATATAACTAGAACTTCTGGTGTTTCAGCCTCACATTTCCTCTGCATTTCTTGGTTTATTCATTTCCGTAATTCCATTAAAACGTGTTGTTAAGTTATAGAAGTTGTTAACTTTGTCCTTTTTGGGTAGTTAACTGATTATTTCTGTACCATTTAAATGTCCCATATTCTACACTTTCCTTTTCTTTCATTGAAGAATTGAAGCAGCAAAGATCCACTTCTTACAGAAATAAAAATGTGTGTTCTAAAACTTTTGAACTGTTCACTGATATTTTCCACTGTTCTTGTTTAATGATAATGTCATATAGTACATGTTTAGATATACAAAAAGGACACTTTAGTGCATGTTTAGTGTGTAAAAAGGGCCCTTTACGGGACACTTAAGACATTTAAAAAGGGCATAATAGGGACAATTTTTTACATTTAAAAAGGGCCACTTTAGTGCAAGTTTAAATGCATGTTTAGACATGTAAAACGGGCATTTTAGTGCACATTTAGACTGTAAAAAGGGCATAGACAATAGGTGCTTTAATGCACATGTAAACATGCACATGTAAACATTTAAAAGGACACTTCAGTGCATGTTTAGACATTTAAAAAGGGCACTTTAGCATAAGTTTAAATGCATGTTTACACATGTAAAAAGGACACTTTTAGTGCATGTTTAGACATTTAAAAAGGGCACAATAGGCAAAGTTTAGACATTTAAAAAAGGCCACTTTAGTATAAGTTTAAATGCATGTTTACACATGTAAAAAGGACACTTATAGTGCATGTTTAGACAATTAAAGACGGCACTATAGTGTAAATTTAAATGCATGTTTAGACATGTAAAACGGACATTTTAGTGCTTTCTTTCCTCCGCTCTAAATGGCTCTGAAAGGGGGGGTGTTGGTTGTGACATCACAACTTCACGGAAGTCATGACTGCTTGTTTTAAGGCTCAGTTTCTGAATACAGGCTGTGTATGTTTCTCTGTGGATTGACAGTATTAATACACTCT
Source organism: Lepturacanthus savala (assembly GCA_030544235.1). NCBI lineage: Eukaryota > Metazoa > Chordata > Actinopteri > Scombriformes > Trichiuridae > Lepturacanthus > Lepturacanthus savala. The sequence goes on from CM060479.1 coordinate 3,314,856, forward strand.
CTGCTGTCATATATACAGTAATATATATAGGGCTGTAATAAATCTAGAAGGTATTTATTGGAATTAAACTGATTAAACTTCAATAAAAAGGTAAAAATGTGTGTTCTAAACCTTTTGAACTGTTCACTGATATTTTCCAGTGTTAATGTGTTAATGATAATGTAATATAAAGCATGCAAAAAGTGGAAATGTGCTCTTCTGTCTTTGCACAGGTCAACCCGAGCGTTATTTAGCTGCAGTCGTTAGTCTGGTCCAGACCTGTGTGCACGCAGGATCCTGTTAACGATAGCATCTCCGATCCCGTTGTGGACCGTCTTCTCGTCGGCGCAGCTGATGAAGAATTGGTTCTAAAAAGGCAGAGGAAAAAGCAGATGGTGGCTCGGTATGAGGTGAGGGCTAAAACAGGTAGGGAGCTGGCAGGGAGCGGCTCATCAAACCTCAGAAATAGCTACGGCTTGGCTTCAGAACCACTCAACCTGCCAGAAACATTACAGAATATGAAAAAAGAGAGGCCAATGTGAACTTGTAGAAAAGTTATGACTAAAATACATGAAAGAAATTAATTGGATCTTTGAATCGTTAGATGTATTTTTACAGTAAATGGGTGATACGACTAAAACCATTTAAAGCTACAGTCTCCTTTTGTGGGAACAGAGACACACAAGCTTAAATATGAATGGGCAATAATTTAAATGCATAGACAGAAAAAAAGGAACCTACAGTACATTTTATGTATATTATATATGAATTGCAAATTATTAAAACTTTATTAAATCTAACTACACTCGATTTTCTGTGTTTCTGTTGCATTTTAACATCACGTCAGCACCAGATAATCAAAACTGGTTCTGTGAGATGCAGTTTCGGCTCAAAATATATGGACCAAAAAAAAAGGAATTGCAGCTATGTTGTTTCACAGCATTTCCTGGTCCCAGTGGAATCTGGAGTATGAGTGTTTTCACTACCCAGGAGGGCAGGATAGGGCACATTTAGGCATTCAAAAGGGGCACTTTAGTGCACATTTAGAATGTAAAAGGGGCATTTTAATGCACGTTTAGACAATAGGTGCTTTAATTCACATAAAAACATTTTAAAAAAGGACACTTCAGTGCATGTTTAGATTTAAACATGCGCTTTAAAAAGGGCACTTTAATGCATGCTTACACATTTTAAAAAGGACACTTTAATTCATGTTTAGTGTGTAAAAAGGGCCCTTTTGTGTACGCTTAGACATTCAAAAAGGGCACTTTAGTTTTAGACATTTAAAAAGGGGCACGATAGGGAGGTTTTGACCTTTAAAAAGGCCACTTTAGTGTAAATTTAAATGCTTGTTTAGGCATGTAAAAAGGGCACTTTAGTGCACATTTAGGTTTTTTAAAAGAGCATTTTAGTGCATGTTTAGACAACTAGACAATAGGTGCTTCAATGCACACTTATACATTCAAAAAGGACACTTCAGTGCAGGTTTAGACATTTAGAAGGGGCACAATAGGGACAGTTTAGACATTTAAAAAGGCCACTTTAGTATAAGTTTAAATGCATGTTTAGACATGTAAAAATGGCACTTTAATGCACATTTACACATTTAAAAAGGACATTGTAATGCATGTTTAGACAATAGGTGCTTTAATGCACTTATTAACATTTAAAAGGAACACTTTAGTGCATAAAAAGGGCACTTTAGTGTATGCTTAGACATTAAAAGGGGCACTTCAGTGCAGGATTAGACATTTAAAAAGGGGCACAATAGGGGAGTTTTGACCTTTAAAAAGGCCACTTTAGTGTAAATTTAAATGCTTGTTTAAGCATGTAAAAAGGGCACTTTAATGCACATTTAGATTTTTTAAAAGGGCATTTTAGTGCATGTTTAGACAACTAGACAATAGGTGCTTCAATACATGTCTACACATTTAAAAAGGACACTTCAGTGCATGTTTACACATTTAAAAAAAGGACACTTCAGTGCATGTTTAGTGTGTAAAAAGGGCCCTTGAGTGTACAGTTATACATTCAAAAAGGACACTTCAGTGCAGGTTTAGACATTTAAAAGGGGCACAATAGGGAAAGTTTATACTTTTAAAAATGGTCGCTTTAGGCCAAGTTTAAATGCATGTTTACAAATGTAAAAAGGGCATTTTAGTGCATGTTTAGACAATTTGACAATAGGCGCTTTAATGCACATATAAACATTTAAAAAGGACACTTTTAGTGCATGTTTAGACATTTAAAATGGGCATTTTAGTTCACGTTTAGACTGTAAAAAGGGCATTTTAGTCATGTTTAGACAATAGGCTTTAATGCACAAATTAACATTTAAAAAAGGACACTTCAGTGCATGTTTAGACATTTAAAAGGAGCACAAGAGGGAAAGTTTAGACATTTAAAAAAGGTTTTAGTGTAAGTTTAAATGCCAAAAAAGGCAATTTAGTGCATGTTTAAGCTGTAAAAGGGCGTTTTCACACACACACACATATTAATATAAGTGAGTGTAATAACCTCGATGTAGATGTAGTGCTCGCTGGTCTCGATGGTGTGGATGTAGGCGTTGAGGATCGAGTTCTCACACGTTCCAGTTGACCAACGATCAGCAGACCGCAACACCTGGGAAAAAACAACAGGTAAGAACTTGAAAAGCATCTGTTACTGGATACACAGCAGCATCACTTACAGATTTCAGCTGAAAGATGCACATACACATATGCACCTACAATCCCTAAAAAAACTAAAAATCTTTGTTTTATAGACTTTATTAACATGGCACAGAATTAATTGCTGTAAAAATTAAAATGTAATCTGAAGTTCAACAAGTATCTCTGACATTTAGAGGGAAAGGGAGTGAACCTGTTGCTGAGGCTGGTTCCCTGACACCTGAATAAAAGGGGCAACAATAGCCGATAGGAAAGCGGAGGCTGATAATAGAGGATGAAGGGTTAGAGTTACAGAGTTACAAGCCACCGCCTACAGCAGAGTAAAGAATACACATAGACGAACCCATGGGACTAAACTGAAAGAAAATAGTGTTATCCAACACTGTCTGAACACTTCTAAACCCAAGAATATAGAGTGGAGGAGCAGGAATAATATATGTGGGGACCATATGTTGTTTAAATACACAAGCTACAATTAAAATAACTAGTAGACTATAGAATAATCTTATCTAACCTGAAATATTGGTGATATACTGTGTATAAAATTAATGTGTTGTTATTATTATTATTATTATAACATAACAGTCAATGACATCGTAATAGCCGATAATGTAAAAATGGACGATACCATAATAATGGTTGATAATGTAATATCAGTTGATAGCGTAATAACAGCTGATAACGTAATCATGGCAGATAACGGTCAATAACTTAAAAATGGCAGATAACGCAGCTGATAATGTAATAGTGGCTGATAACGTAATGACTATCAATAACGTAAAAATGGCGGTTAACATAATAACCTCCAATATAATTACGGTTGATAGCATAATAACAGCTGATAACATGGTCACTAACGTAAAAAAACGTAAAAATGGCTGATAACGCAATAACGCCTGATAACGTAATAACATAAAAATGGCCGATAACGCAATAATGGCTAATAACGTAAAAATAGCTGATAATGCAATAACGGCTGATAACGTAATAACGTAAAAATGGCTGATAACACAATAATGGCTGATAACTTAACGTAAAAATGGCTGATAACGCAATAACGGCTGATAACGTAATAACATAAAAATGGGCGATAACGCAATAACGGCTGATAACGTAAAAATAGCTGATAACGCAATAACGGCTGATAACGTAATAACGTAAAAATGGCTGATAACACAATAACGGCTGATAACTTAACGTAAAAATGGCTGATAATGTAATAACGGCTGATAACTTAACATAAAAATGGCTGATAACGCAATAACTGCTGATAACGTAATAACGTAAAAATGGCCGATAACGCAATAATGGCTGATAACGTAAAAATGTCTGATAACATAACATCCAATATAATAACCGCCGATAACGTAATAACAGCTGATAACATAACATAAAAATGGACGATAACGTAACAATGTCCGATATAATTACGGCTGATAACAAAGTAAAAGTCGATTACGTAATAACGGCCGATATAATAACAGCTTTAATGTAATAAGTATTAACAACATAATACTGAATGATAACGTGATAACGGAAAATGGAAAATGGAGCCAATTGATATTATATTAAACTATTGTCTTATTGTATTGATAATGTGGATATTGATGATATATATTGATGCTGGAACAGTAACATTGGGTTTTACTACAGATAAAACACTTTATTTAGTGGAGCTGAGGTTTTCTACTGTGATTTAGGGAGAAAACTGTGCTTTTAACAGGTTAAAGATGAACTGAATCTCTTGATAATGACAGTGTTTCTTGTCATTTCCCATGAAGCCTGCTGTAAATAAAACACTTGACTTTGTTCTGCCTGCTCTGTCCTTGGCGTCTTTGGGTGCGTTTGTTTTCTCTGGCTTTTACTCTCCAGGATAAACATGTTGGAAGTGATTTTTGTCCCACAGGCTTAACTCTTCTTCCGCCATCTGCTGCCGCAGAAATGAACTCGAAATGCTTGAGCTGCATTTTTTAACGGTTCAAACAAAGAGTCTTTGTTGTACTGTGAAAACATCCATCTTAATTCCTGCTCGGTGACTTGGTGACACACACACACACACACACACACACACACACACACACACACACCATGTAAAATAAAACCGGGCCTTACAACTTCCTTGGCTAACATCTTGTTTGTTTTGCAGTAAATACATTGATGATTCTGAATGAATAGGAGTAGTTTGAGTTCTTCTTATATATATAAAAAAAGTCTGAATCTACTGTTCTGTTTCTAATTATCCTTCATGATAGTAGACACATTTTTAATTATAATAAATCAATTAAATTATGTTAATGCAGGGAAACATAAGAAGAAAACATCCCAATTAAGTTGGACTAAACCATTAAAAGCATTAATTTAAAAATTGAAAGGGGGAAAAATAAAAAAAAATTAAATAAAAAAATTATAATAATTAAATTAAATTAGATAAAATTATAAAAACTAAAAAAATATATATTATTTATTAAATTAAATTCAATATTTAAAACTGTGTTCAATGTATTTTTTTGAGCATTTTAAAAGCAAAATTGGGGTTTGACCTTATTATTGAGACTATTCCTCATTGTTCCAATAATCAGAAACAGACATTTGACTAAACCAGATTTAAAAAATAAAAAATACCCCTTTAACGTACATTTATAACAGATAAAAATGTGATTAATTTGTGAGTAGCTCATTCTAAAGTCTGCAAAAAACAGGTGAAAATATCTTGTTTTTGGTACAATAATGAGTAAAATTATCTCATAATTTAGCTTATTTCAAGTTATTTTTTCTGATTTGGGGCAAATTGAATAAAATCAAGAAAAAAAATCAAAATAAGCTCAATTATCTGCCAGTGAAATGAGATAATTCTACTTAAAATTGGACTAAAAACGATGATTTCAATATTTGTGACATGACATCTGACATCAATGTTCCAATAATCATAAACAGACAGTGTTAAAAACTTGATTATATCCCTTTAAGGTACATTTACAACAGATAAAAATGCTGATATTATGCATATTATGCATAAATTCACAATCTTCTTATTTTCCTGACGTCATTGATCCCCATGGAAAAGCGTTTATCTGAAATGCTAATGCAGCGTGGGAATAGTCCTTGTAAAGTGCTGCTGAACAGCAACACTCAGCCCTGAACCGATTCAACAGTGTTTTTTTTATACACTCGTATAGTTTCATCATGAAATGTGGTAAATCATCAGGTTACATCACATGCAAATGAGCCGTTAAGTGGCTGTGAGTCGGCCGCATGTCGCCCAGTTTCCTTGAAGGATACGCAGCTTCTCTAATAAAAACCCACGTCACACACCTGCACTTTAGCTTTGTTGGAGCCGGGCACAGTGAACGGCAGTGAGTCAGCGGTGGAGAGGGACTTGGGGAGGAGGTAGGGGAAGAACGAGTCCTTGTACTTGTTTTTGAAGATCTAGAGAAAACAGAATGGAAGAGAAAATGTTAAAGGTTTACTCGTTAGGTTCGGTTGATTTTACAACGTGTTATCGATCGATATTAGCTCAATGTAATAAACTAATAGTCTTCCACCTTATATAACATATCTTATTTCATCAATTTACATCATTAAAATACAAATGTAGGTGATACACAATACTAAAACAGCTCTGAAATACAATAAATACCAGATAATTTAACAATTTCACTCCAGTAATAGTCTAATTAGAGCTGCAATGATTAATTGATTAATGGATTAGTTGTCAACTGTTTAGATTAATTACCAACTATTTTAATAATTGATTAGAGTCATTTTTAAGTAGAAAATGTCTAAATTCTCTGGTTCCAGCTTCTCTTCTCTGATTATTTCCTGGTTTCTTTATTCTCTATAATAATAAACTGACGACTGAAACTTCACAGGATCTAGAACGGAACCCTGAGGAACCCCACATTAGATTTGAGTCATTTTTAAGAGGAAAATGTCCAAATTCTCTGGTTCCAGTTTCTCTTCTCTGATTATTTCCTGGTTTCTTTATTCTTCTATAATAATAAACTGATGATATTTGGGTTGTGGACAAAAAAAGACATGTTTTTAACCCAAAGATCATCAGTTTATTATTATAGATACTAAAGAAACCAGAGAATTTGGACATTTTCTTCTTAAAAAATGACTCAAATCAATTAATCAATTATCAAAATAGTTGGAGATTAATTGACTAATTGTTGCCACTCTACTTTGTAGTTGGCTGTGATCTTACTAGATAATATATCATAGAAATTAATCATATTATATCATATTAGAGAAGCTGAAACAAGATAAGTTGAAGATTTTGTTCTTCATTTTCTTAAAAATGACTCAAATCTATTAATCAATTATTAGTTTGGTTCATAAAATGGTGTAAAATGTGGATCATTGTTTCCCAAAAGCTGAAGATTCAACCTAAAATGTCTAAAACAACCCAAATATCATCAGTTTATTATTATAGAAGAATAAAGAAACCAGGAAATAATCAGAGAAGAGAAGTTGGAACCAGAGAATTTGGACATTTTATACTTAAAAATGACTCAAATTGATTAATTGATCATCAAAATAGTGTCTAGATTTTAAACGATTATTTTAAAATGGCTTTAGGAAACAATAATCAACATTTTACACCATGTTATGAATTAAATTTATTGATTAATCATTTAAATAATCAATAGATTAATCAAAAATCAGAATAATCGCAAAGTGCAATAAATACTAGTAATATTTAGAACTGCAATGGTTAATTATTGAAGGGCTGTTGTTTATATATATCCAGCAGCACTGTGTCCTAATCCCATAATAAATAAAACAACAAGGGCATTTACACCATTATGTTAAATCAGCCTTTAACCATTCAGACACAGCTGCTTTTTAAAGGCAGATTCCTCCGTGTGTGTGTGTGTGTGTGTGTGTGACCTTGGTGAAGTTCCAGCGCTGGATGAAGTGTCGGGCCACGTCTCTGGCAGCCTGACCGTGCATCGCTGCAGACAGGTCACGCCACGGTATGCGAGGAACCTGAGTACGGTCGATGTTATCTGGAAATTATAGAAAAAGATTTGTTCAGAGACTGTGTGTGTGTGTGGCGACATGACATGTTCAGGTGAGGTACCAGAGAAGGGCCGGTCCAGTTGGGTCCAGTCCTTCCTGATGAAGTTGCTGTAGTCTTTGCCCAGCCACAGCTTGGTGTTTCCACTCAGACTCTCTGGGTCCTGCTCAGGCTGCTTATCAGGTTCAGATGGCTTCAGACCATCAGCCACACCATTGTCCTGATTATATAAAAACACACACACACACACACACACACACACAGAAACACATACACACACACACACACACAGAAACACATACACACACACACATACACACACACACACACACAGAAACACACACACACACACACACACACATTGAATTATGAACATAAATGAGTATTTCCAAATAATAATAATAATAATAATAGTGTGTATATATATATACACACTATTATTATAAATAAATAATTAATATTTATAATATATATATTTATATTAACAAAATAAAATAAAGCAAATAAATAATAATAAAGAATAATAATAAAGAACACATTAAAAATAATATTTATAAATAATATATGTATTATTATTATAATATATTTATTATTATTTAATAAATTAAATAATATATAAATATATAAATATATATATATATATATACACCAAATAAAAATAATATTTATAATATATATATATTTTTTTATATAAACCAAATAAATAATAATAAAGAATGCATCAAAAAAATAATAATAATAATAATAGTGTGTATATATATATCACAACATGATATATTGTGCTGTAGTATACATTGTATAATATCATGTGATATTAATATATATCATGTGATATTAGTTTATATTATGTTCTGGTTTCTTTTCTGTTTTGAGTCAAGCGTGTGTGTGTGTGTGTTAACTGTTGAATAAACTGTAATAAATTAAAATAAAACAACTCGTCCGTCTTACAGTAGTGTCTCTGTGTGCGTCCTCCTCCTCCTCCTGTGTGGCTTCCTGTCCTGGACCATCAGTCAGACCCAGGTCAGTCAGCAGGTACTGGCTGTTGTCCCAGCGTCCAAACGCCAGGTCCAGACCCCCCACGAAGGCCACGGTCTGGTCGATGGCCACCATCTTCTCGTGGTGAGCCCACAGCACCACCACAGACGACACGTGGTTGGGATGCCGCATCACCTGTTGCCACGGTAAATAAAACAACCCATAACAACCTGGAGCCGTGTGTCCTCAAAGGAAAATGATGAGGAGGACGAGTCAGACCTTGATGTTTGGATGCATGTTCATCAGCATCCGCTTGCTGTGGTCGCTGTTGATGCCCAGAGCCAGTTCCACCTCTTTATACAGAAGAACACACACTTTGACCCCTTGTTCCTGCAGGAAAACATACAAATATATCAGGAAATAAAGGAAATAAAGAGGGAGAAATGGGCAGATAAGATAACCTTAACTTGATATTTGTTTAAGTTTTTAACATTCTTAACATGTAAGTGGACAAATCTGCTTCACTGCCTCATTGAATTAAAGTTTTTTTTATTGATCAAACCTCCTTCAGTGCCTGGACTTGGATTTATTATGATATTTATTTCTACTTATAAGTTTTCCTCCTTTTTTTCAGTGCTTTGAGGGACGTACAGCTTTACGTTTGAGGATGTTATCCAGTCGCCAGTAGTTTTCAGTCGCTGGTCTCTTCAGGAAAACCTCAGGGCTGAGCCTGGGAGACAGAGTGGTGTGGTATAGTTATTAGAAATTATTTAGTAATAATAATGATAATAATAATAATAATAATCCACTCACCACCAGTCTGTGATGAAGATTTCCTCCTTGGCTTGTTCCAGAGCATCAGCCACGTCTGAGAAGTAGTCGCTTCCATTCACGTACCTTCACACACACAATAAACCACAGAGAGTCAATTAAATGAAACGGTGAAGAGGAAACAGCAGCAGCAGCAGTAATAGCAGCAGCAGCAGCAGTAGCAGTAATAGCAGCAGCAGTAGCAGCAGTAGCAGCAGCAATAATAGCAGCAGCAGCAGTAGCAGTAATAGCAGCAGCAGTATCAGTAGCAGCAGCAGCAGCAATAATAGCAGCAGCAGCAGCAGCAGTAGTAGCAGTAGCATTAATAGCAGCAGCAGTAGCAGTAACAGCAGCAATAATAGCAGCAGCAGCAGCAGTAGCAGTAATAGCAGCAGCAGTAGCAGTAACAGCAGCAGCAGCAGCAGCAGTAACAGCAGCAGCAGTAATAGCAGCAGTAGCAGCAGTAGTAACAGTAACAGCAGCAGTAACAGTAACAGCAGCAGCAGTAGCAGTAACAGCAGCAGCAGCAGCAGCAGCAGCAGCAGCAGCAGCAGCAGTAGCAGTAACAGCAGCAGCAGCAATAACAGTAACAGCAGCAATAACAGCAGCAGCAGCAGTAACAGTAACAGCAGCAGTAGTAGCAGTAACAGCAGCAGTAACAGCAGCAGCAGCAACAGTAACAGCAGCAGTAACAGCAGCAGTAACAGCAGTAGCAGCAGCAGCAGTAACAGCAGCAGCAGCAGTAACAGCAGCAGCAGCAGTACCAGCAGCAGCAGCAGTAACAGCAGCAGCAGCAGTAATAGCAGCAGCAGCAGCAGCAATAGCAGCAGCAGCAGCAATCAGACGTCACACACACCATTTAGTGAGTGTGTTCTCTCTGGGTCGAGCGAAGCCGTTGAAGCGTTGAACTTTGAGATAATCAGAGTTGTCGGCCAGTCGGTTGATTTCATGGCTCCACCAGTGAGCCTGTCTGTAGCTGCTGCACTTAATCACCAGGCTCCTGGAGAAGAAACGATAAAAATACCCAACATAAACACAGACAGAAATACATGCAGCAATATAAATAATGTAATATATATATATATATATATATATATATATATATATATATATATATATATATATATATATATATATATATATATATATATGTGTGTAGGGTATGTACCGGGTGAAGTTCTCGATGCAGACTCCATACTTGGTGTCCGTATAAGCTCGTCCCACCTTGACCTTGAACTCGGGGTCAAACAGCAGCACGAAGTTGACGTTCCCGTTGTCCCGGTTCACGTACATCATGAAGGAGTCTTTGACCGCCAGCCAGCGCCGGGACCAGCGGAAACAGAACTGATGGTGGCCGATGCAGTTCAGGCCCTGGATCCTGTGACCTCCTGACCTCTTGAAGATAGGCCCCTCCCTGAGAAAAGATGGCGTCATAAACCTCCGGTCTTAGTCTCTCACTCACACAGAAATATTCTACTCTGCTTACAGGCCTTTAGGTCCGAGATCAGTGATGAAGGAGAGAGCGCTGACAGACAGGAACTCCAGCTGGAAAAAGACAAATACATGATATCTATGCTGTGTTGTACTGTAAATGACCAAATAACAGCAACCACTCAACAGATCAGCTGTTTATTTGAGACCAGGTGGAGATTAATTCCTTCCAGAAAACTGGAAAAATGTGGTAATTTCCTCAAATTCTTCTATTAAACCAGTATCTGTACCATGTGTGTGTGTGTGTGTGTGTGTTTCTACCATGCTGTGGTCGTTCCTACAGAAGGCGTTCTCCAGCAGCCCGTTCAGATACTCCTCGAGGTATTTCTGCAATAGAAAAGTCATCAAATTATTAAAAGCAGCTTGAAAACACAACTGTTTGTGTAAATGAGTCACTGGAATTACCTAAAACTGAAGGGATTCTATGAAAGTGTCATTTTTGTCGTGTAGAGTTGATTAATTTCAATAAATTTACCGTATCATTTATAATTCTATTACATTTTACAGTTATTGTCTGGTGTGAAAACAATAAAAATATTTTATATTTTTTAATATACAAAAAGTGTCACTAAAATATATAGATTTTCTTGTGATAGTAGATAATAAAAATGTAAAGAATCAATAAATACAATTAGCAGAGTTAATAAAAAACACAAATATTCTTCATTACATGTAATTCATTTAGAAATCTTGCAGCAACGGAGTATTAGATCTATGAGATTAAAGTCATTATTTATATATTTTAAGTCATTATTTATGAGAATAAAGTCATTATATATAAAATTAAAGTCATTATTTACCAGAATAAAGTTATTATATATAAAATTAAAGTCATTATTTACCAGAATAAAGTTATTATATATAAAATTAAAGTCATTATTTACCAGAATAAAGTTATTATATATAAAATTAAAGTCATTATTTACCAGAATAAAGTTATTATATATAAAATTAAAGTCATTATTTACCAGAATAAAGTTATTATATATAAAATTAAAGTCATTATTTACGAGAATAAAGTCATTATATATGAAATTAAAGTCATTATTTACCAGAATAAAGTTATTATATATAAAATTAAAGTCATTATTTCCCTGAATAAAGTCATTATATATGAAATTAAAGTCATTATTTATGAGAATCAATTCAAATATGTCTGAGAATAAAGTCCTAAGATTCAAACCTGTTGCTTTTAGAGACACATAATAAAATGAGTCTGTGGAGGATTGAGTTGTATTTTAGAGGAGATACATCAGCATCACATCATCAGGAACCAGTCAGACTTGGAGGAACCACAGTGATTCTGTGTTTCCCATCAGGGACACATTTTAAATCCTCATCGACTCTACATGTTTAGTCTGATACCATTTTGCTGGAGGTCCTCCTGGTCCGTTCTGTTCCGTGCAGACTGGGCATCTCCTCTGACATGGCTCTGAGCTGCTGCCTGTCCTTGGTGAATCTTTAGGACACATTTGAATATTCAAAACTCTAAAAAACAGGGATCGGATTTGAGGGCGATGGTTTGATTTGCATCATTAGTCTGGACAGACTTGGACAGACCTGGATAGACATGGACAGACATGGACAGACATGGACAGACATGGACAGACATGGACAGACATGGACAGACATGGACAGACACAGACAGACCTGGACAGACATGGACAGACACAGACAGACATGGACAGACATGGACAGACACAGACAGACATGGACAGACATAGACAGACCTGGACAGACATGGACAGACACGGACAGACACAGACAGACATGGACAGACACGGACAGACACAGACAGACATGGACAGACACAGACAGACATGGACAGACCTGGCCAGAGGCAGCAGATGCAGGATCATCCTGTGCTTGTACAGGTCTCGGTGCAGCTCCTGGAAGTGTTTGTACTTCCTCTTCACCGCCCACTGGAAGGGTCCGTGTGTCAGAAACACCGTGTACAAGGTTCCTACCCGCACCTGGAGGGAAGATAAGAAACGACGCACACGTCACACCATGGAATGAGGAAAATCAAACACGTTGTACAAGACAGGACACGCCTGTTCATCTGATCAGGACTGAGTTTAAATGGAATATTTTTGTTATTTTCCTGGTTCGTTACCAAATAACATTCATTTGTTTGTTTATTTCAGACCAAAACTGGAAAGAATTAAATATTACAGATTACAGTACTGTAGTTAAACATCTGCAGCTATTATTTGGCAATTATTTATATTTATTTCTCTTTTTATATAATTATATACTATAACAAAATAAAATAAACCAAATAAAAATAAATAATAAATTTTTTAAAAAAGAAGAAAAAAATAGAGTAAAAAAATAGTATATATATACAGACACACACTATATTATTATTATTATTTTTTTAATGTATTATTTATTTTTATTAAAATAATAATAGTGTATATATATATATTTTTCTTTTTTAAATTTATTATTTATTTTAATTTGTATTATTTTATTTATTCATACATATTTTTATTATTATTATTTATTATTATTATTACTATTATATAATGATTGTTCTTTGCATTATTTATTATTATTATTATTATTATTATTATTATGGCTGAATTTTTGTGGTCTATTTATGATATACAAACATTTATAAACTAAATTAAATATATAAACATTTAATACACTTTAATTATCATTTTTGTTGTGTACATTTTAATAAATATACATATAAGGCACAATAACATAAATGTCATGTGGTGTAACCCTAAAAAAACACATTTGATATTTTCTCTTTAAGAAATTCCATTTATTTCAAGCAGCTATTTTTCTGCCATGCAGATATTTGGACTGATAATGTGTGTGAATGAAGGGAGAACATGCCACATTTAACTATTACTAACAATCATTTCCACAAGGAGTCATGCAACTTCTTCCTGGCTCCACTGACTGTTACAACAAGAAACTCATGCTTTTTTTTACATAAACATGCAGCAAGTACCTGCAGCTGTAGAGTTTATAGAGAAGAGTGAAAAGTAGAAATGTTATTGGGCAGATAGAAAGTGGATCCTGAGAACACAAACAGGGGTTTTTGTTAAATTCAGCTCGAAGTGAAAACATTCTAGACACAACAAAAACAACCAAACATCTACCTGCTGTAATTAAAATGCTGTAATTAAAATGCTGTAATTAAAATGCTGTAATTAAAATGCTGTAATTAAAATGCTGTAATTAAAATGCTGTAATTAAAATGATCTCAGCTCAAAACTAGTTATTATGCAGCTTTCAGCCTGTTTCTGTCCAGCTGAACAACACTAATGCAGCAGCTGAGCTTCAAAAACAACAAGTTAAACACACAGACAGACAGGCAGGCAGGCAGAGACAGACAGATACAGACAGACAGAGACAGACAGACAGAGAGACAGACAGGCAGACAGAGACAGAGTCAGACAGATACAGACAGACAGATACAGACAGACAGAGACAGACAGATACAGACAGACAGAGACAGACAGAGACAGACAGAGACAGACAGAGACAGACAGACAGATACAGAGAGAGACAGACAGAGACAGACAGACAGAGGCAGACAGAGACAGACAGAGACAGACAGAGACAGACAGAGACAGACAGAGACAGACAGAGACAGACAGACAGATACAGAGAGAGACAGGCAGAGACAGACAGACAGGCAGGCAGAGACAGACAGATACAGACAGACAGAGACAGACAGACAGAGACAGAGTCAGACAGATACAGACAGACAGAGACAGACAGAGACAGACAGAGACAGACAGAGACAGACAGAGACAGACAGAGACAGACAGATACAGACAGACAGAGACAGACAGACAGAGGCAGACAGAGGCAGACAGAGACAGACAGACAGAGGCAGACAGAGGCAGACAGAGACAGACAGAGAAAGACAGACAGATACAGAGAGAGACAGACAGAGACAGACAGATACAGACAGATACAGACAGAGACAGACAGACAGACAGACACAGGCAGATACAGACAGACAGACAAACAGACAGAGACAGACAGACAGACAGACAGACAGATACATACAGACAGACAGACACAGACAGAGAGACAGAGACAGACAGACAGAGACAGACAGACAGACAGAGACAGACAGAGAGACAGACAGACAGACACAGACAGATACAGACAGAGACAGACAGACAGACAGAGACAGACAGAGAGACAGACAGACAGACACAGACAGATACAGACAGAGACAGACAGACAGACAGACAGACAGACACAGACAGATACAGACAGAGGCAGACAGACAGACAGAGACAGACAGAGAGACAGACAGACAGACAGACAGACACAGACAGATACAGACAGAGGCAGACAGACAGACAGAGACAGACAGAGAGACAGACAGACAGACAGACAGACACAGACAGATACAGACAGATACAGTCAGACTCACACAGACAGACAGACAGAGACAGACAGACAGATTCAGACATACAAACAGACAGACAGACAGATACGGGGGTCCCCGGACCTCACTTTGAGAACCAGTGGAGTAGGATCTGTACCTTAGAGCGGGTGGTGTACTTCTCAGTGTTGTCCACTCTGCATGTGATGGGAACACCGGGAATCAGGAAGGGAATTCCCTCCTCCTTCAGTTCTGGAAGTCGATGAACCACCAGGAAGGGACGACCTTCTGCAGAGAGACAGGAGCAGATACTTTACTCTAAGTTATTCTCATTTTTATCAGAAAACGTCCAAACTCGGATTATTTCCTGGTTCCTTTATTCTTCTATAATAGTAAACTGATGATCTTTGGACATTTTAGTTTAGTTTCATCACCAGTTTATTATTATAGAAAACTAAAGAAACCAGGAAATAATCAGAATTTGGACATTTTCTTCTTAAAAATGACTGAAATCAATTAATCAATTATCAAAATACTTGGTGATTAATGTAATAATTAGCAACTAAACAATTAATCAACTAAACAAGCTCTATTAGAGTATCTAATACTCTAATATATAGTTATAACTATTTATAACTAATTATAATATATAAGTTATAATATAACTATTTAACGAGTCATTTATAACTAATTAACTAACAGTTTATTGTGTTTTATGCTTATGTTAATTTTTCAACAACAGCAATGGTTGAAAAGACTCCAATTAATTAATTAACTCCATTAATAACTGTTCTATCAGTATTTAGTAGAATAGAGTTCTATTACCTCTAACAGGTGATGGTTTAATTAGGATAAGTCACTAGTTTTTCATAAAAAACCTCATTCAAACCTTTTCTTAATGTTTCTCTCAACATATTTTACATTTAAATTTAGTTTTAATATGTCTTAAAAGTTAATTTAATTAAAGTTTGTACCTTTAGTTTGGTCAAAACCATTATTATTTTATACATTAATACTACTTAACTAACTAATTAAGGCAAAATGAAGAAAAAACAACACTTTTAACTATTATTTTTCTCGATCTTCAAACTTTAAACGGGTCGTTTTTACCCATAAGACAACAGGAGGGTTAATAGTCAATTAACTACCTATACTGCATCATAACTCCTCATTAATTAACTCTTTACTAATGCTGTATTACCTTGTTCTAATGGAGGCTTGTTATAAAGTGTTACAGCCGTATTTGACACTAGTTGCTGTTGTTCCTACCAGCGCTGGACATGAGTGAGTCCACCTCATCTGGACTCAGGTTCTGTGGGTTGTGTTTGAAGAGTCTGCGGCCGAGGTTGTGAGCCGCCGAGCTCTGAAGCACCGGCTCCGTCAGATCCTCCGGAGACGCCATCGCTGCAGCTGCAGCTGCTCTGGTACCGATCCAGTAGAATACAAAAGGAAAAAGAAGAGAACATCCTGAGTCTCTGCAACTTCTCACTTGTTAAACGTCACATGGGGTTTTACAACCGGCCGCTGAACTAATTCAACACAGACACAAACTCTTTTCTTTGGAAGGAGCATGAATTAAACCCTGGAATTCTACAAAAAGACTGGATTCACTGGGAAAACTGCAATCTCTATCTCAGTTAGTGCTTTAATGAGTAGAATTATCTTATTCCCATTGCAGATAATTGAGCTTATTTCAAGTTTGGTTTTGTTTTAAGAAAATAAGACTAACATTTAAAAAAAAAAACGAGGATTAAATTGACTAAAACCAAGAAAAAGAACCTTAAAATAAGATTATCTACCAGTGAAATAAGATAATTCTACTTATATTGGACTAATTGTACCAAGATATCTTTACCTTTTTTAGTTTTTGCAGTGTCCACTCCAATATTGGCAGATAAATTGACTAAAATCAAGAAAAAGAACATTAAAATAAGATTATCTGCCAGTGAAATAAGATAATTCTACTTATATTGGACTAATTGTACCAAAAATAAGACATTTTCACCTGTTTATTCAATATTAAATTGACTAAAATCAAGAAAAAGAGCCTTAAAATATGATTATCTGCCAGCGGAATAAGACAATTCTACTTATATTGGACTAATTGGACCAAAATTAAGACATTTTCACCTGTAAAGATTTCAGTTTTTGCAGCGTTCAGTCCAATATTGAGTAGAATGATCTTATTCCACTGGCAGATAATTTATTTTTTTCCTGATTTGAGTCAATTTGGTCTTATTTTAAGAAAATAAGACACATATTTTCTTATATAGTCAATATTAAATTGACTAAAATCAAGTAAAAGAGCCTTAAAATAAGATTATCTGCCAGTGGAATAAGATAATTTTACTAATATTGGACTAATTGGACCAAAAATAAGATATTTTCACCTGTTTTTGCATTAATTGGATAAAATCCCTGCCTTTGTATCAAATTAAATCACAGAATTCAGATTATGTTGCCTCGATAAATGGATTAAAATCTATAAAGTCCAATAGATTCTATCTATAACAACTAATAACTAACAAACCTGTGATTTCTGAGGTTTTTATCCATGTCGCATTAATTAAGTAGTTTTATTAATAGAAGCAGCAACAGGAAACTTGAGTCAAATGTCTTGATGCAGCAATTTCAAAAGATAAGGAGGCAATTATCTAAAAAGAGGATTATTAGTGAAATATTCAGACAGTAGAACGTTGAATCTAATGCTCTAACGTCAGAAAAGAGGCGTTTAAACAGGAGTTGAACTCACAGCAGACAATACAACACATGTAATGTTAGAAGCTGCTGTAAAAAGGAGAAAAAACGAAAGATGTGACGTCGTTTCTCTGATTATCAGGTCACAGCGACACACAAGAAGCAGTGAGGATAAAAGGGTGTGTGTGTGTGTGTGTGTGTGTGTGTGTGTGTGTGTGTGTGTGTGTGTGTGTGTGTGTGTGTGTGTGTGTGGCGATTTCTTTGAATGAAGGTTTCCTCAGCAACAGTGAACAGGGGGAGGGAGTGTGTGTTTATGTGTGTATATGATGATGATGAAAGCTCCAAGAATCACATAATAAATGAAGCAGCTTCAGGAATCGATGTTTGTTTTAGAAAAATCTAAGTTATATAAATGAAGCTTCTTCTTTTTACTGAAATAAACTTAAAGCCACAGACAAACAGCATGACGTTAACATTTAAACATAGAAAAACTCAGTGAAACTACAAAAATAAAAGATTTGTGCATTAAGATGTTTTGTAAAAGAAACTTAAAGCTAAATTTATTAAAGGACTGAACCTGCTGTAATAAAAAAATAATTAATAAAATGATAATTAATGACTCTGTATATAAATAAAGTAAATGTCTATATTTATTTAATTATTAATTAAATTAAAATTATTAATTTTATTTAATTCATAAAATGTATTTGTGTAATATTTTTACATTAATTTGATTTTTCATTTCATTTATTATTTTATTTAAATTTATATATTTATTAATTTATTCACTCAGTCATTTTAACCTCAATATATTAAATGAAAAATAAAATTTTAAGTTACATAAATTCATGTGCAAAGGGAAAATACTACCTAATTAAATATATAAGTATTTTAAATATATGCAGCAATTTTCTGCACGTTTGCACCTTAACCTCTTGGTTCTCGTGCATTTGGAGCAACTATAATAAAATGCTCTTTAATTTCACTGGTTGTAAAATATAGAAATCTGCTTTAGAGAACACTAATAAGATTAATCCAAGTAAGAAACATAATCCTCTATGGAACTCTATGGCATGTTGTACTTGTTAAACCCATATTAAGGTCATTTATTCTTATTTTCGTCCATTCATTCATGTTAACACCAACATTAAACTGTTTGTTGCTACAGATGCTGATAAAACACTGTTTTTTCTCCTGTCTTCAGTGTTTTTTCCATCATTTTTCATCCGTGATGCATTCCACAGATACACTGGTTTAAACATGTGGAACTGAGGCCAATTGAGTCATATACACATATTGTAAAGAAATGCATCATAACGACAGTGTAAAAACAGCAGAGACGACTTTTTTCTTGGTTTTTTTGGCTGTTGCAGTGAGAATTTGTCTACTCTGTTTACTCAAGTTTCCCAGCGGTGAAATACTGTGAGTCCCATTATCCAAGAGGAAGTGCTGCAGCACAAAGCCAAGACGTGGAAATCTACGAGTGTGTGTGTGTGTGTGTGCGTGTGTGTGCGTGTGTGTGTGTGTGGGGCGGCCTTTGTTCTACAAATCCTCTGAACGCTGAGCTGCAGTTTGCTGCCAAAAGCAGCGACGAGGAAACTTAAAGGAGAGTTTCACTATGAAAATCTGCAGGAAAACAGGTGCAAATATGAACAATGAGCAGTGTCACACACTGAGCTTCTCATTCTGATGTGATGCTATAAAATAAGTGATGGTTGCATTATAATTTGTGCAGGTCAACACATTGGAATTCTTGTGCAGGATTAATGAGCAAGAATAACTAAAAAATAAAGGATAATTCTATGAAAACATAGAAACATCTTAATGAAAGTAAGTAAAACAGAAATAATAAATAATAAAATGATTTTCTTAGTAAGAAAAGAATAGATTTCTTTATGAAGAAAAGGAATTAGGTGAAAATAATAATAAAATAGAAATATTGAATTAAATGCATGCAACTAGTTTTATATTCCATAGACTATAAAACTAGTTGCATGCATTTATTTTTTTTAATTAAACACATACATATATATATATTCCATCATAATCCTTTTCTTTATTAAGAAACTCATTATTTTACTAAGAAAAATATTTTATTACTAATTATTTCTACTTTAATTACTTTCTTTAAGATGTTTCTATGTTTTTCTATATTTTCTTAGAATTATCCTTTATTTTAAGTTATTTTTGTTAGTAACTCAGAGTACACACGCACACACACACACACACACACACACACGCACGCACAAGCACGCACACGCACACACACACACACACACACACACACACACACACACACACACACAGTGAGAGACTCAGTTGATTTTATACAGTTTTGAGGTAATAAATGTTAAATTAATGATAACAGTGTTTCTTTCATTCATTATTAGTATAATATCAAATGGAACTTTTACTTATTTCATTAAATTTCAGACCAAATAGTAAAAACACTCCTGTAAATAACAATATTCTGATGTTCTGTCTAAAAATCAACCCAAAGATTATCTGAGGTTAATATGAGGCTTTAGTTATTAGAATTAGAATATTCTGGTCTTTATAACAGGAAGTTCCCTGTTTGTGATCTTATATCTACACTGAAGCTAAACAAGGAAACAACAGGGAACTTTATATTAAATAGAATCACAACTTTACTAGATTTATAAAGAACTAGGATTATTACATACAGGAGGAATAATTACAGCGAGAAACACGTATCTTAATGTTCATATAGACATTTGACTGTTTATTTTGCAGGTAACAGACAAAAAATGAGTTTTTACTGCAAGTTCTGACACTAATGTGTGATTCAGGATCATAGAAATGTCCACAAACAACACACTAAATACACTCAACCGTTCACATGTAGATAAACATCCATATAAAACATTTGTCTTATTGATAAAACGTGTCATTCTGTCTCATTACAACTATAAGTTATGAACGTTCTGTCTCATCAATCAATACCTTTGCATCCAAATTTACTTATTTCAATTAAAAATGTTGCTTTTTTAACTAGAAATGTGTGTAATTTGCTGCTAAAATCTTAAAACACATGGATTTTTAGACTTGATTTGGATTCTTTAACCTTAATAATGTATAATTACACACCAACTGTTGTTATAGTTATAGCAGAAGAAGCTAAATTAGTGTGTTTAATGTGTTTATCCTATGATCCTGAGGTAGTTTCACAATAAATCAAGACGTTTATATCAGAAATTGCAGCCAACTCCTCTACTTATGTGTAGGATTTGACGATTTCAATGAATAAGTGCAGTAAATATTTAAAATGCATGACAAGTACATATTATACTATGAAGTGAAGTGTCCAGCATGCTGCCATGTGTACTCTGGGTGTGGTCACTTCATATCTCATCATCCTGCTGCAACAGGGGAAAAGTGAAAGGTGTTTCCAGGTGAAAGGTATTATGATCCTAAAATACTAAATATAAAGCAGGTTTTGCACGTGAGAAAGTTAAAGGAAAGGTTAAATATCCCAGCTGCTGCAGGAGTCATATCACAGGATGATGCGTTTGTTTTTTACATATATTGCAACCATAGCAACACTAAATACAGGAGAGAAAACCGTGCAACCAAATGACAGGATGCGAATATTTGTCATAAACACACACACACACATACACACACACACACACACACACACACACAGTGCTGAGTCAACCCGGAGAACATCGGATTTCCCCCAGAATCCGCTGTATTCTGTCGCCTAAAAATAGTCCCTTCCTGCCTGATTCACGCCTCTAACACTCATTTCTCCCTCACTTGACATAGAGATAACACTCTTGCGGGGGGAAACGCACTTTTACCGCATATTTTATAAGTTGGTGTGAGTTTGAATGTTCAAAGTGAATGATAATATATATTATGAATTATTATGGGTGCGTAAATTGTGCGTAAAAATGGTGAAGGCGACGTTTTTGGCGTCTCCACCCCAGTCCTCCCATGGATTCACGCACCAGTACCGCATTCCTCAAAGAAACTTTAAGCATCAGCTGACCCGCACCGCAAACACCGGCGGCGATTAACCGAGCAAAGACAACGCACATGTTTTATGCGTTGTTTTTAATAGTGGTGTGAATGTGTGCGGGAAAATAATCTACACCTGAACATTTTCAATCGGAAACGAGACGAGGAGAAGTGGAATTTAACAAAAAACGCGTTCGGCTGCGGCCCAGAAGTGAAAATAAAATACTTACTCGGTTTTTCAGACGTTCGGATCAGCTCACGCAGCGACTCCACTTGCGGGACATGCGGGGAATTTGGGCAGATTAAAGGTTCATGGTGTCCTCGGTTAGTTGTTTTTTCTCAGAGGAGGGTTCATTTGTATTCTCCATAGGTGATGCACTAGTCCCTCCCATCCGGTGTCCAGCGGGACAGAGGAGGAGGAAAAAAGGAAGGAAACATGTTGAATGTAGCTTTACCACATGGGACAGGTAATAAATAAATGAAAACATAAAAACCCACTATGTTCTTATGTTTTTATTCGCTTTTATCGTTTATGTATTCACTCAATTATTCCGCGTTTGTTGTTGAGAAAACTCACACAAGCCGCAGGAAGGTGGATTCGGTTCATATTGAGCTTAAATTCTGGTAAAAATCGGTTAAAACGTGTTAAAACACATGAAACACGCAGGAATGTTCCTGCTGCGGTAGACAAGTTAACGCGGGTAATATCGCGAGATCTCCGGTTTGGCTTTTCAAAATAAAACCATTAACGTCTTTTTTTTGGTTTATTTGTTCGTTTTTAACACGGAATTAGACAACGATACGTAATTTTTAACATTGAAAGTGATTTTCACGAACTTTAACAGGTTTTGAATGTTTATATTTTATTTAAATAAAGGAGACAAGAACCGGAAGCTTTTAATGTTATAGCAAACAGGACAAACCGGAAGTAGGCTACATGTTATGCTAGCTTCAGCTAAAAAATATCTCTATATGGGAGAATGTAAAAAAAATAATAATAATGTGATATAATCCTAAAAACTTGGTACCAGATAGTAAATAAATAAATAATAATAATAACAGAAAAAAACATGCTGTCAACTATTTTTAGATTCTGGATTAAATATTTAAAATTTATCATTCTTTTTCTGTCAAACCATTTGACATTTCATGTCAAAAATCAAACGTTCCATGTGATTTTAGGGGAAAAAGTGGTTCAAATGTACTTTTAAATAACACGAAACCAACAAGAACACAAAATACAGTTTAAAATACCTGATGAAGGCTTTTAAAACTACCTTTCTACCCATTTCCCTAAAAGATATTCACTTTAAAGTTATATATTGTGTTATTTTTGCTCTGCACAGTGCCTCATTTATTTTATCACATTGATCATTGTTCCTACACTGAAGACTGTGGTTGCAAAATTGATTAATTGATTGCAAAGTTATTTATTATCTTTCTTTTCTGTCTGTGTACTGTGTTACTGTCGACCTGGAGCACATGCCAAGATAAATTCTAATCAACGATTTCATTGAAATGACAATCAATTATTGATTCTATTGAATCTTGAAACCTCGCTGCTATTGTTCCCCTGGAGTTTACCTGAGGTTCATTCATGCAACTCAATAAAAGAGAAAAGCAAACACTCCCAGCAGAATTATGGAGCCATCATGTCCTTCCCACACACATTTTATCTTTTTATGGTATAAAATATGCATGGGAAAGATTATAAATCTTTATATATTTGATTATACCTTTATTATTATATTGTTTTATTTGAAACATTTAGTTTCGGTGGAGATATGCTCCCATTATGGATACGACAGGGTCAAACTGACCTATTTAATGCCAGTATATTTATATATTCTATGTATTGATTGTCAGTCAGTCAGTCATTTTCTATACCTGCTTATTCCTCATTAGGGTCGCAGGGGTCTGCTGGAGCCTATCCCAGCGTGTTACGGCGAGAGGCAGGGATACACCCCAGATGGTCGCCAGCCAATCGTGGGGCACACACACCATTCACTCACACACTCACACCTATGGGCAATTTAGAGTTGCCAATTAACCTGAGCATGTTTTTGGACTGTGGGAGGAAGCTGGAGTACCCGGTGAAAACCCACGCAGACACGGGGAGAACATGCAAACTCCACACAGAAAGGTCCCAGACCCCGGACCAAGGAGGTCTTGAACCTGCGACCTTCTTGCTGTGAGGCAACAGCGCTAACCCCTGCGCCACCGTGTCGCCCATTGATTGTCAGAAAAAACAATATTATTCTGTGGTAGTGGTTTATGTAGGATAAAGGCCTGTGTATTTGTTGTAGTTTAGTTATTTCACCACATGAGGGTGTTCAGTCTCTCCTGCATTAAAATGGATTTAAACCTCAATAAAAATACACTGTACATGCTGATTATAAGAAGAAATGAACAATCTAATTAACTTAAAATAACCAACTTTATGTTTAGATTATTAGATACAGATACAAGTTTTTAAGATTATTTTATATTATATAGGGACAAATACAATTATTTCTATCTTCTGAAGACGCTATTGAGATATCTTAATATTATATTCAAGATTAATAAGCCGGTTTTAACACAACTTGTAATGAATCGATTTAACAAGTCACAATGCACAAAATAAAATATTTATTTAAAAAACATGGCACAATGATATCAAGACAATATCCCTTTCAAGCCATCTACGTCTAACAGGAAACCTTATAAATAAGTCATCGTAGGAAGAATAAGGCTTTGATTCAGTCTG
The DNA here is from genome assembly GCA_030544235.1 of Lepturacanthus savala. Lineage (NCBI taxonomy): Eukaryota > Metazoa > Chordata > Actinopteri > Scombriformes > Trichiuridae > Lepturacanthus > Lepturacanthus savala. The sequence continues at coordinate 3,339,602 of CM060479.1, forward strand.
GCTCAAGTTACATGCACAGTTTCTTCAAATAAGACGTAGTACATGCAGGAAAAACACCTATTTAGACTTCAGCAGATGCTTTTTTGCATCGTGTGCATAGACGGTTTAATTATGAGCCTGTAAAAGCTGGAAAATATAACACACATTATGTAAAAAATAATAATTAATCGGTTAATGAACCTGCTTTCATTCCACTTGTTCTGCATTATTCCCTCAACTATAACTCACACTGTTTATACTGCAAAACAAATTATACTTATACATTTGTATGCATGTTTTATAACGACGGTAATGATGTAATGTTGATGCTGACGATATAAAACCAGCTTTAAATAGACCTGATCCACCCTCTTAATTAGTCAGAAGGACCTATACTGAGATGAAAACTAAGAAAACTCTCAGCTGCCTGATGATAATTCACAAAGACACGTGGAAACAGACGTTTTCAGGGTTAATCTCCCTCGTTAAAGCTTAATAACTCGGATTGTGAGTCCAGGAGTCAAGGAGTGAGAGAGCTCAGCCGTATAGAAGCATGAGGTACGGTGTCCTGTGGAAAAGGTTGCATCAGAGTTAAAGGCTTTTTTTTCTTTACATGTTTTAACTCGGGGCGTATTTTTTGGTCTGTCCAGGAAATGGGAATTCTGGCGCCTGGTTGAAGTGTCCCGTTAGGAAGATCCCCACCGTACCGATGAAGAAGAGGAGAATAGCAGCCCAGAAACAAACCTTATCAATCATCTTCCCGATCAGAACCCAGCTCTCAATTTCCTTTAATTGGCAAAAAAAGAGAGAGAAGTGAGTAAATGATTAAAGATAAAAAACTATTCTGATTCTGTTGATTATTGAAACAATCGAAAGAGCAGAAGCTGGAACCAGAAAGCAGAAATAGCTATTTCAATATATAGATTTATTATAGAATAATAGTTTAATTGATTATTTGCTGACTATTACATTAATTGCCAAGTATTTCTGATAATCGATTCATCGATTTGAGTCATTTTAAAGAAGAAAATGTCCAAATTCTGATTATTTCCTGGTTTCTTTATTCTCTATAATAATAAACTGAGGATCTTTGGGTTGTGGATAAATAAAGATATTTTAGGTTAGTTTTTTTTGTCCACAACAGAATTTGGACATTACAAAACAATAGGTCTCTCTCTCTCTGTGTCTGTGTCTCTCTCTCTCTCTCTCTCTCTCTCTCTCTCTCTCTTTCCCTCTCTCTCTCTCCCTCCCTCTCTCTCTCTCTCTCTCTCTATGTCTCTCTCTCTCTCTTTCCCTCTCTCTCTCCCTCCCTCTCTCTCTCTCTCTCTCTCTCTCTCTCTCTCTATGTCTCTCTCTCTCTCTCTCTTTCCCTCTCTCTCTCTCTATGTCTCTCTCTCTCTCTCTCTTTCCCTCTCTCTCCCTCCCTCTCTCTCTTTCCCTCTCTCTCTCTCTCTCTCTCCCTCCCTCTCTCTCTTTCCCTCTCTCTCTCTATGTCTCTCTCTCTCTGTCTCTCTCTCTCTGTCTCTCTCTCTCTCTCTCCCTCCCTCTCTCTCTTTCCCTCTCTCTCTCTATGTCTCTCTCTCTCCCTCTCTCTCTCTTTCCCTCTCTCTCTCTCTCTCTCTCTCTATGTCTCTCTCTCTCTCTCTCTCTTTCCCTCTCTCTCTCTCTATGTCTCTCTCTCTCTCCCTCCCTCTCTCTCTTTCCCTCTCTCTCTCTCTCTCTCTCTCTCTATGTCTCTCTCTCTCTCCCTCCCTCTCTCTCTTTCCCTCTCTCTCTCTCCCTCTCTCTCTCTCTCTTTCCCTCCCTCTCTCTCTATGTCTCTCTCTCTCCCTCCCTCTCTCTCTTTCCCTCTTTCTCTTTCCCTCTCTCTCTCTATGTCTCTCTCTCTCTCCCTCTCTCTCTCTCTCTCTCCCTCCCTCTCTCTCTATGTCTCTCTCTCTCTCTCAATCCTAATAATCCTCTGCTTCAGTTTTTACAGCACACACATCTCTCTGCAGTAGCGGGTGAGGGGGCGTGTCCTAGTGTTTTCTGCCTAGCAACAGCGAGGCCATTGGCTGCATTGTATTTATTACCAGCACATGTCCTGACAGCCCTGGCTTCTGATTGGTCAGTTTCTGTTTCGGCAGATCAAGTATTTTGCTGATCGGTGCATCACTAATATAAATACATATATTTAAAAAGCATCATAAAAAGGTTAGAACTGTAATGCAACAGCAAATGTGTATAAGGTTAAAGTAGATATTATAAAATAAACGTACAGATCCGATGTTGTTCTGTTGTCTGGTGCTCTCAGCGATGAAGTTACAGGCGTCGACACATTGCTTGATCTCAGGTGCAGATTGGGCCAAACTCTTATAGAGGTTTGCTGTGCTGCTCACGTCGATGTTATCCACTAGAGGGAAGAAGACACCGACTATTAGAGAACATGTGGACGACAGCACAGCACACACAGGGAGGAAAAAAGGTGTTAAATGACATTAATATGTGGTTAAATGAGCCTCTAACGCACATATAAAAAATAAAATAAACATCTGCATCATGATATAAACTACAATTAAAACATTTTAGAACACACATTTTTACAGTTTTATTGAAATTCCAATGAGATTTATTAGAGCCCTATATATATATTTACTGTATATATGACAGCAGAGAGTGTATTAATACTGTCCCACTCAATCCATTGGACTCTAAAACTCTAAATATCCCTTTAAGGTTCATTTAGAACAGATATAAATGTGATTCATTTGTGAAACAGGTGAAAATATCTTGTTTTTAGTCCAATTAGTCCAACATTGAGTAGAATTAACTTATTCCACTGGCTGATAATTTAGCTTATTTCAAGTTTTTTGTTGATTTTGTTGAAAAACAAGGATAATATTTTCTTAAAAACATTAAATTGACTAAAATAAAGTTATTATCTGCAAGTGAGGTGAGATAATTCTTATTATCAATCAATATTGGACTAATTGGACCAAAAAGTGAAGTGAAGTGTGATAATCTGCATTATTGGGGTTATAAATAGTTTAAAACTCCTTGATTTTGCTCTTTTGCAGCATTTAAATGTACAATTCTCTGATGTTTCTAACTCTAACCTCTGGTAGAAATGAGCTTTAAAAAACACTCAATCCACAGAGAAACAGACACAGCCTGTATTCAGAAACTGAGCCTTAAAACAAGCTGTCATGATTTATGTGAAGTTGTGATGTCACTACTATACAGTCACCACCAACAGCCATTTAAAGAGGAGGAGGAAGAAGCTGGAGAAAAGAAGTGGAAAACTAGACTGAGATGATATTTGCTGCTTCAAATCTGGTTAGGGATGAAAAATTCACTATAAAACACAGGAAAGTGAAGAATATGGGACATTTAAATGGTACAAAAATAACCAGTTAACTAAAAAAAAAGACAGAAATATCAATTATCAGGAATCCAGTAATAGTTTCTCTGGTTAATTAACCCCCGTCTGTATATCAGCATGGATGAAGCCTGATGTCTGGGTCTTTTCTACTTTTCTACTTCATTACTTTCTAGTTCTTTCTATTCTTTAATATTCAGCATAGCAACACTAAACCATAGATTCCAATGTGTGAAACATCCATTAACCTGTTAAACTCTGAGAATGCTCCACTAATCATGTACAAATATAGTGAAGCTATACATCAAATTAAACAGGAGAAACTCCACTACAAGCACATATAAGTCATATTTACACACACCAAACACAACTCCAACACCAAGCTAATTAATTAACTAATATGAAAATCGGTATACGATCATAAAGCCAACCCACTCGCCACATTTTGATGGCTAGCGCTCTGATACTTCATGTTACACAAACAAATGACATCTCATATGAAAGCTGAGACTGTGACGAGTCCAACGGTACCATCAGTGTAGCTTTATGACAAAAACTCAGTAAACTAGCAGCCAAAAAACACTACAGTAAAAAGTCGCTAAAAACAAAAAATGTGTTTTTTTGTTGCTGTTTTGGAATAAAATGTTTATTTGAGATCAATAAATGGTCGTTTAGTGTCGACCAACATCTCTGTGTTTATTCCAGATATACCTACTGACTATGGGTATGTCCTAAACCTAAAAAAGGGCTGGAGGTCAAGGGGTTAAATAAATCAAATAGTTAGTTCTGGTATGAGTCTCTAGATATCTGTGATGATTTTACATGTTTAATAATTAGACTCTAACAACAATAGAACATTATTTCTGCATCAGCAGATTTTTAGATGACAATTTCAATAGAAACTGAAATATCGAGGTGTTCTAAAACATTTGTATGGCTCTTTCTTCCACTAGACGTTTTCCTGATGTTCCCCCCTGGATCCTCCAGCTGACAGCAGGTATCTCACCGATGGCTCCAGCCAGGCCGTGCCTCTCCCTCTGCTTGTCAAACATCATTTCGCTGCGAGGCTGCTTCAGGACGTATTCCTCGGCCCTCTGCATGAGGCCGAAGGAGCTCCGCCGCCGCTCCCTCACCCCGTTCACCTCCGTCGTCGCCTCGCTGTCGTCGACCAGCGGCGACATGCCCAGGAAACGAGGAACCAGCTCCAGGAAGAGCTGCAGGAGCCAGAGGAGACGTCACTTTAAATGAACTGGACATTTAGAAAGAAAAGGGAAGTAAAAACATAACCCAATAAATAGGATATTCATGAAAATATGTTCATTTATGGACAAAATAATTCTGTTCCTTCATTACACAACTGTATATATTTAATTATTAATTATCTCACATTATTATCTATTATCCATAAATACTTATATAGTCTGTACATACATTTATATTCTGTAGATACTGTACCATACACTGCACTATATATCTATATATATATATATATATATAATACATATATTATTTTAAATAAATACTTTTTTAAATTATATTTTATATTTTATTTATTATATATATATATAATAAATAATACAATTTGAAATAATACACAAATAATAGGAAATAAATACTACTAAAATAATTAAATAAATGTATTTATTTTAAATTATGGCAGTCCTCCATACAAATCTGTTATTGTGGAATTAATTAATTATATCACATTATTATCTATTATCCATATCTCACATTGTGATAAACACTATATAATATATAGTCTGTACATAACCTATTTATATTCTGTATATACTGTACCATACACTGCACCATATATATATAAATATTAAAAGATTATTTTTATTATATTTTATATTTTATTTATTATATATAATAATAAATAAAACACAAATTGAAATAATACACAAATAATATTTATTTATTGTTATTTATTTTATTTATTTTTCTATTTTATTCTATTTGATTATTGTTGATTTCATTAAATAAATAAATAAATTGATTTTATCAATAAATAAAATGTATTATTATTATTATAATTAATAGGAAATAAATACTACTATTATTCTGCTTTTTTCTAGGCACCACTTCAAGGACCCCTGTGGGTCCCTGAACCCTACTTTGAGAAACACTGCACTAAAACCACCTGAAAGTACACACACACACATATCATATATATTTATGTGTGTGTATGTGTGTGTGTGTGTGTGTGTGTGTGTGTGTGTACTTTCAGGTGGTTTAGTGTTAGTACTACTGAAGCTGGTTAGATGCTTCTGAATTTTGTTGTTTTGTTCTTGTGACAATGCCAATAAAGTTATATCGAATCTAAAAATAGTGCAAGTAAGTGACAGCAGTGATTAGAACATGGTTCAGTTAGTGCAGGCGTCATTTTAATGTCATTTAAAATCTTTAAAAGACCATATAGTTATATACAACTATAAATGTTTTTATTTTTAATAAATAGTTTTATTGGCTTATTAAAGAAGCTGTTGACAGATCCATCAGCCACTAAAACCACAGCAGCATTAAAGAGACATTATTGTGATGTAGGGAACTCACGTGTTTGACAGTATAGGACATAGTGTGAGTGCTGGGACTCCTCAGGGAGAAGTTCAGCACCACGATCTGATTGGTGGCGATGAGGGTCGTGACTGACATCACAAAGATCAGGTACCTGAGGGGGAGAATAGAGACGTTGAGCTGCAGAGAAACGTCCCTTCAGGCCAAAAACACAGACGCTGACTCACTTCCCGATGAGAGGGACGGACAGAGACGTCTCAGGAACCTTCTGGGCGATGAGGAAGAGGAAGACGGTCTGAGCCAGGAGGACGGAGATGGACACCGTCAGCTTCTGGCCTCCGGCTGAGAAGAAGAGGACGACACATGCAGATGAATAGCAGTGCATGTGTATAAAAAACAGGATTTAAACTAAAAGGGATAAAACGCTGCATTACAAATCTGAAAAAGGAGGAAATATGTGGAGATTGATTGGAGTCATAGGTTTTATTCATTCAGAAAAAACGTGATTTGAAAGTAAAATCACAAGTTAAACAACAAAGATAATTATTGTTATTTGAATAAATGAATTAAAATAATAATAAAAAACAACAGAAATAATAAATATTATTTTAATAACTTATCTTTTTATTCCGTTTCAGGCAATTTTTATAATTTAACTAAAGTGATCTGCAAGTAAAATTCCATGTTTTTATATTAAAATTATAATAAAAACAACAATAATAATAATTATTATTGTTTTAATAAATTATCTATTTAATTATGTATCTCCTATATTTATTTTTATATAACATTTTATATTTTTATATTAAAATAATAAAGACAACAACAACAATAATTATTATTATTTTAATAAATTATTTATTTTCATGCAAATTATTTAATTTTTACAGTTTCATTTTTTGTTTTAAATCCTTTTTTTCCAGTTCCAAAAATTGCAAGTTTTTATATTAAAATAATAATAATAAACAACAAAAATAATAAATATTATTTTAATATTAATATTAAATATATTTAATATTATTGCATTTTTAATGCAAATCATTTTTACAGTTTCATATTGTCCAATATATTATGAAACTGTAAAAATGTCATTTTCAGTATTATTATGTTATTATTGTATTGTTATTAGTATTATTAATATTATAAATAATAATTATTATTTATTTTAAATTTTCAATATCAAAACTTGGAATTCTACTTTCAAATCACTTTTCTCAAATGAAAAAACAATTGAGCTGAAACCAAAAAATATCAAACTGTAAAAAATGAAAATCTTTGCATAAAAATAAAGAATTTATTTAAATAATAATAATTATATTTTCTTCAAATTTAAAACATAGAATTTTACTTTCAAATATTCAAATTGTTCTGACTATAAAATGACTATGTATAAATAATATAATATAATATAATAATATAATATATATAATTATATATATATAATTTAAAGAGGCAGCCGGACCTTGTGCAGGCAGGAAATAGTATTATATATAATTATATATATATATATAATTTAAAGAGGCAGCTGGACCTTGTGCAGGCAGGAAATAGTATTATATATAATTATATATATATATATAATTTAAAGAGGCAGCTGGACCTTGTGCAGGCAGGAAATAGTATTATATATAATTATATATATATATATAATTTAAAGAGGCAGCTGGACCTTGTGCAGGCAGGAAATAGTATTATATATAATTATATATATATATATAATTTAAAGAGGCAGCTGGACCTTGTGCAGGCAGGAAATAGTATTATATATAATTATATATATATATATAATTTAAAGGGGCAGCTGGACCTTGTGCAGGCAGGAAATAGTATTATATATAATTATATATATATATATAATTTAAAGAGGCAGCCGGACCTTGTGCAGGCAGGAAATAGTATTATATATAATTATATATATATATAATTTAAAGGGGTAGCCGGACCTTGTGCAGGCAGGAAATAGTATTATATATAATTATATATATATATATAATTTAAAGAGGCAGCCGGACCTTGTGCAGGCAGGAAATAGTATTATATATAATTATATATATATATAATTTAAAGGGGCAGCCGGACCTTGTGCAGGCAGGAAATAGTATTATATATAATTATATATATATATAATTTAAAGAGGCAGCTGGACCTTGTGCAGGCAGGAAATAGTATTATATATAATTATATATATATATATATAATTTAAAGGGGCAGCTGGACCTTGTGCAGGCAGGAAATAGTATTATATATAATTATATATATATAATTTAAAGAGGCAGCTGGACCTTGTGCAGGCAGGAAATAGTATTATATATAATTATATATGTATAATTTAAAGGGGCAGCTGGACCTTGTGCAGGCAGGAAATAGTATTATATATAATTATATATATATATAATTTAAAGGGGCAGCTGGACCTTGTGCAGGCAGGAAATAGTATTATATATAATTATATATATATATATAATTTAAAGGGGCAGCCGGACCTTGTGCAGGCAGGAAATAGTGTTATATAAAATTATATATATATATAATTTAAAGAGGCAGCTGGACCTTGTGCAGGCAGGAAATAGTATTATATATAATTATATATATATATATATATAATTTAAAGGGGCAGCTGGACCTTGTGCAGGCAGGAAATAGTATTATATATAATTATATATATATATAATTTAAAGAGGCAGCTGGACCTTGTGCAGGCAGGAAATAGTATTATATATAATTATATATGTATAATTTAAAGGGGCAGCTGGACCTTGTGCAGGCAGGAAATAGTATTATATATAATTATATATATATAATTTAAAGAGGCAGCTGGACCTTGTGCAGGCAGGAAATAGTATTATATATATAATTTATATATAATTTAAAGAGGCAGCTGGACCTTGTGCAGGCAGGAAATAGTATTATATATAATTATATATATATATAATTTAAAGGGGCAGCCGGACCTTGTGCAGGCAGGAAATAGTATTATATATAATTATATATATATATATAATTTAAAGAGGCAGCTGGACCTTGTGCAGGCAGGAAATAGTATTATATATAATTATATATATATATATAATTTAAAGGGGCAGCTGGACCTTGTGCAGGCAGGAAATAGTATTATATATAATTATATATATATATATAATTTAAAGAGGCAGCTGGACCTTGTGCAGGCAGGAAATAGTATTATATATAATTATATATATATATAATTTAAAGGGGCAGCCGGACCTTGTGCAGGCAGGAAATAGTATTATATATAATTATATATATATATATATATATAATTTAAAGAGGCAGCTGGACCTTGTGCAGGCAGGAAATAGTATTATATATAATTATATATATATATATATAATTTAAAGAGGCAGCTGGACCTTGTGCAGGCAGGAAATAGTATTATATATAATTATATATATATATATATATATATAATTTAAAGAGGCAGCTGGACCTTGTGCAGGCAGGAAATAGTATTATATATAATTATATATAATTATATATATATAATTTAAAGGGGCAGCTGGACCTTGTGCAGGCAGGAAATAGTATTATATATATAATTATATATATATATAATTTAAAGAGGCAGCTGGACCTTGTGCAGGCAGGAAATAGTATTATATATAATTATATATATATATAATTTAAAGAGGCAGCTGGACCTTGTGCAGGCAGGAAATAGTATTATATATAATTATATATATATAATTTAAAGAGGCAGCTGGACCTTGTGCAGGCAGGAAATAGTATTATATATAATTATATATATATATATATATATATAATTTAAAGAGGCAGCTGGACCTTGTGCAGGCAGGAAATAGTATTATATATAATTATATATATATATATATATATAATTTAAAGGGGCAGCTGGACCTTGTGCAGGCAGGAAATAGTATTATATATAATTATATATATATATAATTTAAAGAGGCAGCTGGACCTTGTGCAGGCAGGAAATAGTATTATATATAATTATATATATATATATATAATTTAAAGGGGCAGCTGGACCTTGTGCAGGCAGGAAATAAGCCAGAACGACCAGCGAGGAGATGAGTGAACAGGGCAGGATGATGTTGATGACGTAGAACAGCGGCTTCCTCTGGATCACCAGGTTGAACAGGATCTCCTGATACTCCAGGTCATCAGGTGAATATCGTTTATTGATCATTTTCCTGGCCGGACGATGGACGATGGCCCACTCTCCGTTCTCTAAGAGGAAAAAAGATGTTTAATGGACTGAAGATCCTGGAACTTACTTTATTTCTTTATATTTGACTGCACATTTTTTGCTATTTATATTAAATGATTATTAAAGTATAATAATAATTCTTATAAAACATTTTCGCCTAAAGCATTTATCATTTATTTTATATAGAAATTATTTTTATTTTTCAAACTTTTTAAAAATTTATTGACTCCATTGATATTCACAGCACTTTATATTCAATTATTATTAAAATTAATAATAGTAATAATTATTAATAATTTGAAGAAATTAATTTAATTAATATATTTTTTAATATCATGTCTTGATTGATACATTTTAATTATTTATTTATTTTTCACAATTAACATTTTTTATTTCGTAGTTTTCACATATATTTTTTTATTTTCCTTTTTTATCATGTTTTATTTCTACCATGAATCTTTTATTTCTTCTTATGACATTTTAAAAATATATACATTTTTTTTTTATGATTTTAAATATTTTTTTTATAATTTAACATCATGTCTTGATTTAAATATTTAATTTTCAAATTTGAATTATTTAAAAGGGCACTTTGTCATATTTGTGCTTTAAAAATGGGATTTTAGTGCATATTTAGACATTCAAAAGGACAATTTATCATATTTTTGTACCCTTGCTACTTCTTTAGTGCACATTTAGACACTTAAAAATGCACTTTAATGCACATTTAGTCATTTAAAGAGCAATTTAGATATTTAAAAGAGCATTAATGCACATTTAAAAGGGTTCAGGACTAAAACTCATTATATTATTAGTGTGTGTGTTAATAAATGTAGATGCATCGTACCTGTAAAAGCTTCAGGATCAATGTCCACCCATTCAATCGTTTCTCCTTTTTCTCCTACAGCCAAGATGAGGTCCACTTCACTGGCGCTGTACGTCTGAGACCTGGTTTATAGCAGTGGAAAGTGTTTCTATGCATGTATTACATGTGTTTTACAACGATATAACCACACTCACCTGAATGCTAAGGTGCAGTTCTGATAATCAAAAGGGAAATATGTGATTTCGATGGCGCAGGTGCTGCGGTAGATGGCCGGAGGCAGCCAGTACATCCACCCTGAGCTGCTGATCAGCACGTTGGCGTAATAAGCCACGTCAAACTTCCCATCAATGCTGCAGAGAAGCAGGAGAAAACGGATTTACAGCTTTAAAAACCCAAAGAAACCCCATCAAAGTGCAGGTTTGTGTCGTTACTTGTTTTCCAGGACGATGTCCGGCAGCCACACCGTGTTGTAGGGAACACGGATGACATCGATGCCGTAGTAGTCGGAGGAGTTCCACGCCAGGCGGTAATCAGTCCATTGCTGTGATGTTTGACAGGAAGTAGATGGATGATTAACGTTTAACAACAAAACATCAAATATGAAGGAAGATAAAGAGAAAACTCACGATCTCAATCCACACGTTGGTCGTTAGAGTCTCCTCCTTTTCATTCTGGGAGTTTAATCATGAAGATGAAGCATGATTATTCACATGCTGCATGTTCTCATGGTAAAAAACTGCTGCTGGTTCAGTGAGATGCAGTTTACACTCAAAATATATGGAGAAAAAACTCCAGCATTAAAGGAGCTGTAGTAGCAGTGATGCTTCACAGCGTTTCCTGGTCCTAGTGGAGCCAAGAGGGCACTTTAATGCATGTTTAGATGTTTAAAAGGGCACTTTAATGCATGTTTAGATGTTTAAAAGGGCACTTTAGTGCACGTTTAGATGTTTAAAAGGGCACTTTAATACACGTTTAGATGTTTAAAAGGGCACTTTAATGCATGTTTAGATGTTTAAAAGGGCACTTTAGTGCACGTTTAGATGTTTAAAAGGGCACTTTAATACACGTTTAGATGTTTAAAAGGGCACTTTAATGCATGTTTAGATGTTTAAAAGGGCACTTTAGTGCACATTTAGATGTTTAAAAGGGCACTTTAATACACGTTTAGATGTTTAAAAGGGCACTTTAATGCATGTTTAGATGTTTAAAAGGACACTTTAATGCATATTTAGATGTTTAAAAGGGCACTTTAGTGCACGTTTAGATGTTTAAAAGGACACTTTAATGCACGTTTAGATGTTTAAAAGGACACTTTAATGCACGTTTAGATGTTTAAAAGGGCACTTTAATGCATGTTTAGATGTTTAAAAGGACACTTTAATGCATATTTAGATGTTTAAAAGGGCACTTTAATGCACGTTTAGATGTTTAAAAGGGCACTTTAATGCATGTTTAGATGTTTAAAAGGACACTTTAATGCATATTTAGATGTTTAAAAGGGCACTTTAATGCATGTTTAGATGTTTAAAAGGGCACTTTAATGCACGTTTAGATGTTTAAAAGGACACTTTAATGCATGTTTAGATGTTTAAAAGGACACTTTAATGCACGTTTAGATGTTTAAAAGGGCACTTTAATGCATGTTTAGATGTTTAAAAGGACACTTTAGTGCATATTTAGATGTTTAAAAGGACACTTTAATGCATATTTAGATGTTTAAAAGGGCACTTTAATGCACGTTTAGATGTTTAAAAGGGCACTTTAATGCATGTTTAGATGTTTAAAAGGGCACTTTAATGCACGTTTAGATGTTTAAAAGGGCACTTTAATGCACGTTTAGATGTTTAAAAGGGCACTTTAATGCACATTTAGATGTTTAAAAGGGCACTTTAGTGCACGTTTAGATGTTTAAAAGGGCACTTTAATGCATGTTTAGATGTTTAAAAGGACACTTTAATGCACGTTTAGATGTTTAAAAGGGCACTTTAATGCACATTTAGATGTTTAAAAGGGCACTTTAGTGCACGTTTAGATGTTTAAAAGGGCACTTTAATGCACGTTTAGATGTTTAAAAGGGCACTTTAATGCACATTTAGATGTTTAAAAGGGCACTTTAGTGCACGTTTAGATGTTTAAAAGGGCACTTTAATGCATGTTTAGATGTTTAAAAGGACACTTTAATGCATATTTAGATGTTTAAAAGGGCACTTTAATGCACGTTTAGATGTTTAAAAGGGCACTTTAATGCATGTTTAGATGTTTAAAAGGGCACTTTAATGCATATTTAGATGTTTAAAAGGGCACTTTAATGCACGTTTAGATGTTTAAAAGGGCACTTTAATGCACGTTTAGATGTTTAAAAGGACACTTTAATGCATGTTTAGATGTTTAAAAGGGCACTTTAATGCACATTTAGATGTTTAAAAGGACACTTTAATGCATGTTTAGACATTCAAAAGGACACTTTGCTATATTTTTGTACCCTTGGTGCTTCTTTAGTGCACATTTAGACATTTAAATGAGCGATTTAGATATTTAAAAGGGCACTTCAGTGCATATTTAGACATTTAAAAGAGCATTAATGCACATTTAAACATTTAAAAGGGCACTTTATCATATTTGTGCTATTGCTACATCTTTAGTGCATGTTTAGATTTTTAAAAATGGGACTTTAGTGCAAATTTAGACATTTAAATGAGCAATTTAGATATTTAAAAGGACACTTTAATGTACATTTAGACATATAAAAGAGCATTAATGCACATTTAAACTGCACTTTGTCATATTTGTGCTTTAAAAATGGGATTTTAGTGCATATTTAGACATCCAAAAGGACAATTTATCATATTTTTATACCCTTGGTACTTCTTTAGTGCACATTTAGGCATTAAAAGAGCAAGTTAGATATTTAAAAGGACACTTTATCATATTTGTGCGCTTGGTATCTCATTAGTGCACATTTAGATTTTTAAAAATGTGACTTAATGCATATTTACACATTCAAAAATGCACTTTAGTGCACATTTAGACATTTAAAACAACATTAATGCATGGCACAAAGATGTAAAAGGGCATTAATGTACATTTAAAGATGTAAAAGGGCACTTTATCATATTTGTGTGTGAAGAGAAGTTCTCACCAGTGAGATGAGATTAGTGAGGGTCAGTTTGATCTGAACCTCCACTGTGTTTTCAGGATGAACCACTGGCCTGATGTTCTTGTTGTAGCCTTTAAACAAGTCGCTGATCAGCTGCACCTCCTCATTACCCTGGACTGGAGGAGGAGAAACAGGAGGTCACTTTAACATGTTGGTGCATATTAACGAGAGGAGGAGAAACAGGAAGTCACTTTAACATGTTGGTGCATATTAACGAGAGGAGGAGAAACAGGAAGTCACTTTAACATGTTGGTGCATATTAACGAGCAGAGTAGGAGAAACAGGAAGTCACTTTAACATGATTGGTGCATATTAACGAGCAGAGGAGGAAACAGGAAGTCACTTTAACATGATTGGTGCATATTAACGAGCAGAGGAGGAGAAACAGGAAGTCACTTTAACATGATTGGTGCATATTAATAAGTAGAGGAGGAAACAGGAAGTCACTTTAACATGATTGGTGCATATTAACGAGAGGAGGAGAAACAGGAAGTTACTTTAACATGATTGGTGCATATTAACGAGTAGAGGAGGAAACAGGAAGTCACTTTAACATGATTGGTGCATATTAATGAGCAGAGGAGGAGGAAACAGGAGGTCACTTTAACATGATTGGTGCATATTAACGAGAGGAGGAGGAAACAGAAAGTTACTTTAACATGATTGGTGCATATTAACGAGAGGAGGAGGAAACAGGAAGTCACTTTAACATGATTGGTGCATATTAACGAGAGGAGGAGGAAACAGGAAGTCACTTTAACATGATTGGTGCATATTAACGAGCAGAGGAGGAGAAACAGGAAGTCACTTTAACATGATTGGTGCATATTAACGAGCAGAGGAGGAAATAGGAAGTCACTTTAACATGATTGGTGCATATTAACGAGTAGAGTAGGAAACAGGAAGTCACTTTAACATGATTGGTGCATATTAACGAGCAGAGGAGGAAATAGGAAGTCACTTTAACATGATTGGTGCATATTAACGAGTAGAGTAGGAAACAGGAAGTCACTTTAACATGTTGGTGCATATTAACGAGAGGAGGAGGAAATAGGAAGTCACTTTAACATGATTGGTGCATATTAACGAGAGGAGGAAACAGGAAGTCACTTTAACATGATTGGTGCATATTAACGAGCAGAGGAGGAAACAGGAAGTCACTTTAACATGATTGGTGCATATTAACGAGCAGAGGAGGAAACAGGAAGTCACTTTAACATGTTGGTGCATATTAACGAGAGGAGGAGGAAACAGGAAGTCACTTTAACATGATTGGTGCATATTAACGAGCAGAGGAGGAAACAGGAAGTTACTTTAACATGTTGGTGCATATTAATGAGCAGAGGAGGAGAAACAGGAAGTTACTTTAACATGATTGGTGCATATTAACGAGAGGAGGAAACAGGAAGTCACTTTAACATGATTGGTGCATATTAACGAGCAGAGGAGGAAACAGGAAGTTACTTTAACATGATTGGTGCATATTAATGAGCAGAGGAGGAAACAGGAAGTCACTTTAACATGATTGGTGCATATTAACGAGCAGAGGAGGAGAAACAGGAAGTCACTTTAACATGATTGGTGCATTTTAACGAGAGGAGGAGAAACAGGAAGTCACTTTAACATGATTGGTGCATATTAACGAGCAGAGGAGGAAACAGGAAGTCACTTTAACATGATTGGTGCATATTAATGAGCAGAGGAGGAAACAGGAAGTCACTTTAACATGTTGGTGCATATTAATGAGAGGAGGAGGAGAAACAGGAAGTCACTTTAACATGATTGGTGCATATTAACGAGCAGAGGAGGAAACAGGAAGTTAATTTAATTTATGAGCTAATCATAATAACACTCATAGTATTATGAGATAATTAAGTATTAAGTATAAAGTATGTATGTTCTGCTGTTGTGATGCAGACAGAGATGAGTTGATGTAGAAACTAAACTTCTGTATTAACCATTAGCAGCAGCGATTAGCATCAGCTAATGTGTATTTAAACATGTTTTATATATTCTAAACCTAAAGAGAGACCAGGTTATTTGCCAGCACTCGTCTGTTACAGCTGTCACCATCACAGCTCACGTTACACGGCAGCTGAAGAACTTTAAACCACGACTAGAAATCTACTCAGTCAGAGACAATAATCATCAATATCACTGTTAGACACAGAGAGAAATGAAGGATAACCCCTCACTGACCAATAATTATATTATTCATTATTAAAATAATGATAAATATTACTGGGAACATGGGTGAGCAGACAACACATGTAATAACTATTAGATAACAGAGGAAATTTATCATTAGGGAGGAAAATAAAGATATTTTCTCCTAATATTTCTGCTAGAAATTATATAAAGATGCTATAGATTATATATCTTTATTATTAAAGACAGAAAGTTGGTTTAATAAAGTTAAAATCACTGGAATGCTGTAGTTTTCTGTGTTAAAATGGTCAAAATCAGACACAGGTGATAGAGAATAGAATCTTTTTACTGATTTTTTAAATATACTACTGTAAATGTACATGTGTAATAAAAACATATATAAGACATAATACACTTTACTATATGAAAAGTATATAAAACACTTTGAATTACCTTGTTGTGCAAATGTAATTTGATTTAATGCGTTTAAACGGTAATAAAACATTCAAATATATACATGTAATACAAATGTTCTATATATATATATATATATATATATATATATATATATATATATATATATATATATATATATATATATATAAACTTATTTAATAATATAATTTTTTTAAAATAGGAAGCCTCAATTTATCATTTAAAAGACCAAAAATGCGTACAATTTTATGTGAAATAAAAGCTATAAACTGTAATTTAATACCGAAATCTACAGATTTTTCCTGTATTTTAAAAATACATGAAAATGTCAATATATATATATATATATATATATATATATATATATATAAATAAAATATATATATATATTTATATATATTATATATATATAAACTTAATTATTACATATTAATTATGACATTTATGTTTTACTGATTTTTCCTGTATTTTAAAAATACATGAAAATGTCAGTATAATTATAAATATACTATGAATGTACATGTGTGTATATATATATATATTTTTTTTTCTCTCAGTATAATTATAACTATCCTGTGAATGTACATGTGTAATATAAATCATGTGTAATATATATATATATATATTTCTCTCAGTATAATTATAAATATACTATGAATGTACATGTGTAATATAAATCATGTGTAATATATATATATATATATATATATTTTCTCTCAGTATAATTATAACTATCCTGTGAATGTACATGTGTAATATAAATCATGTGTAAGTCATATTACTCTGTTTATTTCTAGGCATAAATGACCCTATTTATCATTAAAACCCCCAAATACACAGGATTCTATTTAAATTAAAGCTGTAAAGTGTATTTTAATGAGATGAATGTGGTGTATTTATATATTTATAGGAGATGGTTGTTTAATCTGGTTTTACAGTGGGTTTTTTTACCAGTATTTTATTCATAGTGTGGTTTTCAGCCTATGTGACTGTCTCATGCTTCTATTCATGTGACATTTCCATGTGAATCAAAGGGATTTTAATGCTGAAATCATCACAACTGTGAGACACATGAGGAGCGTTAGGAGTTTATTCTGAATAGGAGAATATGAGTTTGACCTAATTAACCTAACGAGCCGACGGCAGCAGCTTTAATTGGAGATAATCTCAAGTATTTCACCTGACGGACGACATCGCTTCCATTAGTAAATGTGATTATCGGTAAAAATCTGTTTTTACTGATCTCCTCAGGGAAATGATCATATTTACAATAAAAATCCAAAGGATTCATTGAGGATTGAGGCAAATAACCACTTTAATATAGTAGTTAGTTATTCATTTTCTAGTTTCTTTATTCTTCTATAATAATAAACTATATATGAAACCTATAATGAAAATGAAATCAGTTTTCTTCTTAAAAACGACTCAAATCCATTAATTAATGATGCAAATAGCTGGCGATTCAATAAAAAATTATTTTAGACTAAACTACTTCCTGTAAATTTATAGCTGCAATTAAATTGATTAATCCCAGATTATTAATTAAATGCTGTAAAATGTGTTGAAAATTCCACCTTAAATTCCACCTTAAATCCATGTTAAATGTTTTTTTGGACATTTTCTTCTTATAAATTACCCAAATTTATTAATCAATTATTAAAATAATTGGCAATTAATGTAATAGTCAGCAGATAATCAATTAAACTATTATTCTATAATAGATTTATATGTTGAAATAGCTTTTTGTGACTATTATTAAGGTCTAGATTTTATAAAATCATCCTTTTTGTTGAGTTTTTGTCCTTTAAATGATGATTATATCATTATGAGCTTATTAAAACATGCAGATTTAAGACATTTATCTATTCCAGTGTCAGGAATTCATATTTCTGCTTTAATTTAAACATAAATTAAATATTACTGTACATTACATAGCATCAGAAGTTTTTATTTTTAATTAAACCACAATATTATGATCACGAACCAAGATAATTTAGGTTATTTTAATTTTTTTCCTGATTTTTATTCTATTTAATGTTTCATCTTTTCTTCTTGCAGTGAATTTATTGAATTTTTATCTTAATGTCTTTTTTATTACATATTTTAGAAAACGTCAGTTTGGTGTTTGGTCTTATTTTAAGAAATTTATTTAATAATAATTCAATAAAAAATGTAATAGACTCATTCTACTAAATATTAGACTAATTATGATAAAAATCAAGATATTTTCACTTGTTAAAATTTCAGTTTTTACAGTTTTTACAGAGAACTGAACAATATTTAGTATTTAAAGCAGGAGGTGAAGTTATTTCCTGTCTGAAATTAACATTTACAGGTAAAAATAGTAGAATTATCTCATTCTACTGGCAGATAATTTAGTTTATTTCAAGTTTTTTTTCCTGATTTGGGTTAATTTGGTCCCTAATAAGACTACAGTTTCTAAATAAATACAATAAAAATAAAGATTAAATTGACTAAAATCAAGAAAAAACTTAGAAATGTCCTTATTTTTGAAAGAAAAGCACAGATTTTTTTTAATGAAGATAACTCTGCGTGTCCATGGGATCAGGGAACCAGATTCTGTTCATGTGCTGAATATCAATAAAGATTTATTTGAATAACTTTAAACTAATCAGAAATACACTCTATTCATTGCTAATGTGGTAAATGACTATTCTAGCTGGTGAATAGAGGCTCATTTCCAGCTTTAATGCATCCGAAGGTTAATTTAACACATTTTTCTAGTCATTTTACAACAGTAGAACAATAATTCTACTTAATTTTGGACTAATTGAACCAAAAAGCAGATATTTCCACCTGTTAATATTCCAGTTTTTGCAGCGTTGTCTCTACACATTGCAGATGTTTGTCCAACTTTACTGAAATAAGTTCTTAATCTGATTTAATTTACAAATGAGAGCAGTATGACAGACCATATTAGAGTCACAGAGAAGAAATGTTTCTTTACTAAGACCTTCTACATGTGCACACGGGTCCTAAATCCACAGCTAATAATAATTTACACTGTTAATTAAGATATTCCATCAACTGAGTCATTTTAAAGCCTCCTGATACACATAAATCAGTAGAAAACCTCAGCTCCAACAATAAATATTACATTTTTATCTGTAGTAAAACACAATGTTTGATTATTTAAGCTCAATATTGGAGAAAAAATCCTTTTAAAAAGACGATTTGTCATAAAAATCCACTTTTTTTCAGCACAAAAGTGGCGATCAATTAAAGAAACGTGTATTTTAACCTGTTAAAATCTAGTTCTATTCAGTTTTATTGATAAATCCCAGTAGTAAAACACTAAATAAAGTATTTTATCTGTAGTAAAACACAATGTTGCAATGCAATTTAGATATTTAATTTAGATTAGAGCTGTTTGTGTGATTATTTAATTGGCTCCTTTATTATATGAATGATCCTCAGTGGGATTTATAGGATTTTATGGACAAATAACTACAGATAATTTAACTTATTTCATAGTTTTTCCCTGATATGAGTCAGTTTTAAATAAATTATTATGGTAAAGATAAGTATTGAAAGTAGATCTGATGCACAGGAAATGCAGAGTTAAATTTTCAGAATAAGAGTCATAATGAATTTATAATTAATAATCAATATTTAAATGTATTTGACTCACATTAACTGTTAAACCTGCTACCCAGCTTTGGGATTTGTTTGTATTTTCGCTGATCTGGATCTGTTTGGACATGTTTTAAGTTTTAAATAAAGCATTTTGTAGTTTAAACATCTTACAGAATATATTCTTCATGTTCTATAATGATCCTCAGTGGGATTTATAGGATTTTTTAGGCAAATAAATGACCTTTGACCTCTTATCTTATTAATTAGTCAACTTTGCATTGCAGATAATTTAGATTATTTCAGTTTTTTTGCTGATTTGGATCAGTTTGGTCTTGTTTTAAGTTTTAAATAAAGTTTTTTTTTAATATTCTAACTATTTTCTCTATAACAGCAGCATAAATAGATTCTGACTCTTCTGTGTTTGTAGAGATATTCCACATTTATTATCATTTATAGCAGGAAAACTACAAAATAAACCTTTATTTCCAATGTTCCATATAGGAAAATGTTCGATTAATCGATCAATAAATCACCTTTTATGGCTTTGAACGTTCTATTCCTGCAGGTTTTTCACTTCCCACACTTCTTGTTCTTGTACTTTGCTCCGTTTCAGACCAGGTTTCCTCGGTTTTATCCGGCCGAGTCCATAAATACCAGATTATTTCAGATTATTCCTCCTGCATTGATAGCAGCTTGTCCTGGTTTCACTTCATTAACATCCTGGACTCACTGTGTTCGGCCTTTTACTGGTTTTTCAGGTCATCAAAATCATTTTTAGATTAATTTAGAGGTTTTTATATCACGTCTCCTTAAATGAATCCAATTTATTTGTTCTGGAATGATCCTCAGTGGGATTTATAGGATTTTATGGACTAATAATTGACCTTTGAACTCTTATTTTATGAATCATTTAACTTTGCATTGCAGATAATTTAGATTATTTCACGTTTTTTGCTGATTTGGATCAGTTTGGTCTCGTTTTAAATAAAGTTTTTTATCTGTAGTAAAACACAATTTTAACTAACAGGTTTAAGTCCAGGTTTAAGTGTTTGTAGAGATATTCCACATTTATTATCATTTACAGCAGGAAAACTGACTGTTTCCTCTTCCTTTTATGGTCATAGGTTCCTGTCTTTTATCAATAAAGATTTATTCTGATGTTTATTTAGATTTTCTTTATTTTTAACATGACTTTTAATCCCAGGCATTGCAGATAATTTAGATTATTTCACGTTTTTTGCTGAATTGGATCAGTTTGGTCTCGTTATACGTTTTAAATAAAGTTTTTTATCTGTAGTAAAACACATTTAATTGTCTCCTTTATAATAAACATCTTACAGAATATATTCTTCATGTTCTGGAATGATATAATTGAAAGGGAATGCAGATAATTTAGCTTATTTCATGATTTGGTCTTGTTTTAAGTGTTTTATCTGTAGTAAAACACATTTTTAGATGATTTTTTTCAATATTCTAACTTTATTTTCTCTATAACAGCAACATAAATAGATTCTGACTCTTCTGTAGTCACCTCACATGTTGTAGATTTATTCAGATTTTTATTTAGATTTTATTTTGAACATTACTTTTATTACCAGGCATTGAAGATAATTTAGATTATTTCACTTTTTTGCTGATTTGGATCAGTTTGGTCTCGTTATACGTTTTAAATAAAGTTTTTTATCTGTAGTAAAACACAATTCTAACTCTATTTTCTCTATAACAGCAACATAAATAGATTCTGACTCTTCTGTAGTCACCTCACATGCTGTAGATTTATTCTATTTATTCTTTTAATACCAGGTATTGCAGATAATTTTGCTTATTTCACGTTTTCCTCTGATTTGGGTCAGTTTGATCTTTAGATAAATAGATCTTCAGAGAGATATTATCATTTATAGCAGGAAAAGTGAAGGTTAACACTGACTAAACTGCAAACTAGACTTTCTGTATCAGAGCTGAGACACATATGTTTGTTCACAGCTTTAAATATGATAGATGTGACGACTGATCTGCTGTCTGCAGACCACAGGCAGCACATTATTCTGGTAAGAAGAAGGCGGCCGGCTCCTCTTTAAACTCCTGCCAGAAACTTTGCAAACTGCGCCACTTACCCTGAACCATTAGAGTCCCGTGAATAGTTACGAGTCCAAAAAACATCCAGAACCTGCACGCCGCCATCGTGTTCCAAGATCTCCCCTCTCTCTCCCTCTCCCTCTCTCTCTCTCTCTGGACTATATTTAAATATCAAATCTGAGAGAGACGGAGAGGAAGAGCCCTAACATCACCCCCCAAAACAGCAAACCCTGTGGCCGCGGCCCTCCACGGCTGTCGCTGCAGGGACTCAGGTTACAGAGCAGCTGTGAGGCCGTAAAAAAACAGGACTCAAAGTCACAGGCTGGTCACCCACAATAACCATCACCAGGATCATTAGACTGATGCCACTCAGCTGTAGAACGCAGTTCACAGCAGGGAACATGCTGTGTTCATGTGTCTGTAGGACAGGGCTGGACTCAGAGGGTCAATTTATTTCATTATACTGACTAGTATGGAGCATTAACCTGTGTGAGTTCTTATAATAGAATAAATGAAACCGGTAGAGCTGCAATTATTAGTTGATCAACTATTATATTAATATCATTAAATGATTTGAGTCATTTTTTAAGATGAAAATGTCCAAATTCTCTGGTTCCAGCTTCTAAAATATGATTATTTCCTGGTTTCTTTATTCTTTCATTAGTCTAATAGATATAAAACATGGTCCCAGTTGGAACATTTTACAATTAACAGGATTTTGTTGACTTTTGGATTGAAATGAAAGATATTTTTAGCTTTTTCTGCTGTTCTTATCTTCGTAAAGTCGCTTAATTCTATGTCAAACAAAGATATGGTTGAATATTTGTAGAGATTTGATGATAATTCTATATTTAATCCATATTTATAACATGTTCTTTAACCTTATACGTGTCTAATCTTACATTCCAACTCATTTTGTGATGTTTTTCAATGATTAGTTGATTAATCAATTAGTTGCCAACGGTTACC